>JAWQRJ010002403.1:0-13586 GCA_033557515.1 Diorygopyx duplodentatus | reverse complement strand
GCTCGAATATTTTAAGGAACTACGACTAAAGTGCATAAAATTTTAATGAATTAGTGAGAATCTGAATAAGCTCAATAATATTATAAAGATAACAATCGTTTTCAAATAATGAATCATGATTAAAAAAATAGAAATTAAAGTGTGCGCCGCTTTGATTTAAATTGCCTAGAGTAGGTTCTTACTGAGGGAATTCCAAAGCAACAGTAAGAAATTGTAATGAATGAGACTCTATAGCTTGCCTTAGCAATACATAAACCATTTCCCTTGAACTAGGCGAAAAGGAGGAAGAAATGAGAAGGAGTTTTCGAGAAGGCCATTTACGTCCGCACTGTATTTATTGTAAAACATGTGGTCTCGGCTAGTATGAGAAACGCTTAATAAAAATAGTCTAAAATAACGAAACACCCAACTAAAATTGGAAAATGCCCTTCCACAGAAAAATATGACCACAAAACTGATGAATCCTTACCTTGAGATGTAAAATGGCTAAAGATCACTTAGGAGAAGTTAGGGGATGATCCGGAAATCTGTTTTCTTCAAATCTGCTTGGTGTTATTTTTTAAATTGGCATGTTTGCCGAAAGCAAAAATGGCACCAAAATAAAATGGAAACATCTTTATCAAAAATAAAAATCGATTATTTGTTCTCACAATCGACCCGGAATAAAATCAAAATGAGGGAAATTCCAACCAGCAGGAGATTCAAGAAATAATATTTCTCGTAGGAGATCTCAACTAAACGAAAGCGAATCAACCTACACATAACTACCATACCAGCTTTCCAAAATGAAGAAAATTCAATCACTATTTTCAAACCAAAAGCCAAACCTTTTTTAAAGAAAAACTTAAGAAGAAACTATTTCAGCGGGAAAAATGACTGCTATAACACGTCTACGAGAATTTCGCAATAATTCGCGTTCATAAAAACTAACAAACCTAATTTAATATTAATATATCTCCAATTTGTAAGAAAGGGTACTTTTGTTGTATCATTCCGCGTTACAATTAAAGTGTGCAACTAAACAATCTGGTCTTTTTGAAACGATATTAAGAATAGTATGTCGGTGGTAAAAGCGATGTTTTAACGTTTTCTAAACGTTAAATGACTGAATAGCTTCAACATCGGCATAGGACTTATAATTATTTTGGAAATACATAGCATATAATAGTGCAGAAATATTCTGAATAAATAAATAACAAAAGATGTTTTCTGGGATGGAAACAGCATGAAATGATTTCGTTTAAATTTACAAAAGCAATACTCGATAGTTCCTGCGCTTCGAACTTAATTCTTCAAACCAAGAAGATGTCGAATAACATATTATTGTAGCATAACCAATTATAATAATATGTAGTTCATAATTATCACCGCAATTTTTTTTAAATCTTCTAACAGAGCTGCTGTGTTTTAAAGGATTGTGGTGACATAATACATACGCCCCAGTACAAACATGTTCTCTGTGTTACCCCAGGGTACAATTTCTGTATTCTGCTTTATGTAGCGCAAGGACACGCGTTTGGGTAAAGGAGATTTTATACCCCCTTAAAATTTTACAAGTTGCGTGGTAAAACTTTATGTAAACAATCCCAAACTACAATGTCTGCAGAGCTAGTTAAATATTCCTTGAGGTTGTTTACTCTGAGTACTTTGGGGTAGGAAAATTTCTGCAAAAAGGATCTATAGCTTGTACAAAAATACGAAACAAGGATTTGCTACGAAAAGCAAGTGACGAATGCTCTAACTGCACTACTTTTATGGATATTTCGCCGCACTAATCTTCCTTCCACTCCTATTACAAAAATTGCCCCTCAATTCACTTTAACTTATTCTCATTGGCAACATATTTGAAATTTTATGTTGACATATCTGACTTTTAGAATCAAATATATGAAAAGTCTCACATCAACAAAACATAGATTAACTAAACGGTTATCACACCTCAGTTTAAAAAGTGGCTTTATTGCAATAATTGCATTATAATGATTCACTTCCGAATTGTATTGCAAAATTTTAGGTAGATTGTTTTCATCATAATTTTATAATGGTTTCATCATTACTACCTGGAAATTTACAGGGATATCTACAATAACCGTTTATTCACAGTATATGTGATGTTACTGTGAATCCAAGTTCCAAAACCATACCAAAAACACTGGAAATAGCAGGTTGTCAACACGGTTTTAGTCTCGAGCGCCATCCGATTAAATTCAGTTTTTTGTTAACCCTGGTAGTCAATTCTACCATAAACTAACGTAATAAAATCGAAACAGAATACTAACGAAAATACTTGTAAGAAACGTAAAGGGTACGTCTATATCATGGTTGAAAACGTAAACAACAGTTTCTAAGACATGAACGTACTTTAACGTTAGTCAGCACTGGCAGAAGCGCTCACTAATCAATATTCATTCCCGACCATTTAAACAGCTCACTGAAACAACATTATTCACACTCTATTTGAAGCCACCCTTATCAATTTGATGCAAAATTGCATATCGGCGTGAAGTTACTGAACACGCTACTGAACAAAGGCCACATGGATGATACGCGTCCGTGCAAAACTAATTGGACGTGTCACAATCTATAACCCAATGGTGGCGATAGAGGATGGTAGCTTCGGTCTAACTGACGGCCGCTAATATAAGTTGAGAGGGGAAGCAAGCTCGATTAAAACGCACATCATTAAGCAAACACAGAAGGAGCTTCGTATCAAGTTACAATTTAAACTCCATGCGCTTTTAACTCACTGGACGGTTTCTAGTGTATTTTTTGATGTTTTAGCTGCTACCATTTACTTTTGAATTCAGACTAATAATGTACCTAATTTAGGAGTTCAAATATAGTAACTAACTGTAAGAAATAATGCAAGAATTATATTACTATCATCAATTCGGATAAAATAGTCCTAATAAATACATATCTTTTCTATGCATTATCTGCTAACTCAACGTAAAAACTAAACATGGGGTGAAAGGTAACCCACTTTTCACACGAAAAAAAAATAAGTGGCATATTAGGAGGGCAAATAAATTCGAAAAGCCAATACATACATTCAGAAGGAAAGAATGTTAAAATTATTGTTAAATTATTTAAGTTGATTGGCGGTAATGCAGTTGTAAAAAGAGTCTTTATATATTTTGTGATAAGTAAAAAAATCAATGTCTTAAAGTTATTAAATAATTTTCAACTTTTTAAAAAATATGCCTGAGTATATTCGTTTTTTTTCATTGATCGCGGACAACTTTAATCCGCGAGTTGAAGTATTTTTAACATTAACGATATAAATATGTTATCCAACAAGAAACGTGTCAAAGTGGCATTACCTTATATCCGAGATAAGCGAGCAGCAGGGCTTCAGTCAGGCTGATGATCGCTAATATAACCTGAACGATCCATAGCTCCAGGGGGCGGTTCACCCACAGAATCGCGTCCCAATTGATGATGGGATTTTCCTGAAACTTCTCCTCGGTTAGGTTTGCCGAGATCTGGTACTCTGTCTTGTTCCCTGGGGTGCAGCCGTAACTGAAAAATATCAAAAGGGGATATCAAGATTAAGGGATATGCGGCGAAACTTTTATTTGCTACCTAGATAGCAAATAGTTTATTTCAGGAAACAGATGTACCGTTTTGAAAGTAAATTATCGTGAGTAGCAACTGCAATTAGTGAAGTGGGCGTAAGTGAGCAATTTTATGTTTTTAAATGTCAATAACTACTCCACAGGATGATGGATCGCTACAGCGCAGTAAATAATAAAAATATACGTGTGATACTACAATAGTAAATCGTCGAGAAATAACACTTGAAAAGCTTAAACATTTGCAACCTATCTGGCGTAATATTCTTCTTCACCAAAATTCTCAATTTCGTGTCGTATGCGAGCTTGAAATTGAAGTGTGGTCTGTTAATGCCAAAATAGTGAGATATGGAGACCTGGGTGGCCATTCCACTGCACGTCTGACGATCTACCTGGAGTGCCAATACTTTTATTACTTTTAAAACGGATTGCCGCCGTGCACCGGCGGAGGTTGTAAGGTTAAGTAATTTTTTTACCGTCTTTCTTCACATGTACAATTTTCGGACTATCTGTCGTAAAATAACCCCGATTTGGATTTTAATTCCTATTTGACTGTACTTTAAATTCGAGATTGCATACGATATGAAATTGGGAATTTAAGCGAAAAAGTGTTGTGAAATGTTATTTCACAACTTCAACAGACAGTTGGTTATTGTCATATAGTAAATAGTGCACAGTTTTGTATGATGTAGAGTAAAATTTGTATTATCAAACTTTAAATTTTTTTCCAAAGATTTTCTAATGTAAGGTATAATTTTGTTCACAGTCATATTGGTTATACCAAAATCTAATAAAATTAAAAAAAAAATTAAGGATTACCATTTAAAAAAAAAGGTTGGTTACATCATAGTCAAACATAAATTAAAGTAAATATCTAATTTTTCTTTCAAGTGTATGCTTTTAATAAAACAAAATCAACAGATTCGAAGATTTCTGTATAATAATGTTCACTGAATTTATGAATGAACTTGTTCCATACTACATATATACATATTTGGCGATCACTGTATTGCTTTATAATTCTAATAATATCTCATAACAAATAGGTATTTAATCTGCGCTTATCGTTTTCCAAAAGTTTATTTATTATTTTAAACTACCAAATTTCTAGTACTGGTGTAACAAATAATTTTTGGGCAACAAAAAAGATCATGCAATAGTGTGGCTAGTGTTTGTGGAATTTCAGAAACTACTTCCTAATTCTCCGTACTCCCAAATTCTCTTCGAAATAACTGAACTTGCTCTAACTATATGCCTCCGCATAAATCCATCACTTAAAGTTTCCACATTTCTATGTTGCTTCAGATATCGGCTGTTTGGTTTATTAAAAACATTACATCATTAGCGTTAAGCAATAAATTGGTGGCACCCAACTATTTTAATTGCTTTTATAAAGGCGACAATGCCTTAAAATGTAGATAATGTTTTTCAATCAATTGATCAATTTATCTTTGAGGGAACAATTTTTAGAAACGATAAATAGTTGAAATGTTACCGCTATATGTGTGTGACTTTGCCCACTTCAAAGTTACAATGACAACTAGCAATAATCATGTTTGTATTAAGTATTACTTAAATTGTATTATCAATTAAATTAAATAGATACAAACTTACTTATCTTCCCCCTGTATACACTTTAGCAATGCAAAATCTTTCTCACTTTAATGCGTTGCTTTTATTAGTTTTTTTTCGATTGTGACGCATTGTAACCACCTTAAGGTGTAGGTATCTATAGAAGAAACGTATAAACAATTCTAGACATCATTGTTATTGAAAATAAACTAATGAAAAACTTTAGGTAGCGTTATATAGTCACTGTCACCCCTGAACTTGACAGATTGTCCGGTACTATTAATTGACAGTATTTGCGCATTGTAAGAGTATTTAAATAACATAAAAGTTCTGAAACGTTTACGTATTACAAATCAGAACAACCGTTTCATAAACCTCTTATATATTTTTTTATGAATGTGGGACTTGGTTTGAGAAAAACCAAGCCTCGATTAAAACAACGACTAAAAGACCATTTTTCACTAGAGAGGATATTTTATAGTGGATAAGTATATAATTTTACCATAATATTTTTCTTCGTTGACTAATATTTTCTCAACGTCCCTAAAATCGATTATGCTGTAAGTTAGGGTTCGCGATTTGAAATTTAAATGCTCGGGTGGCTGAAGATAAGGGAACGGAATATAAAATTCCCCCAACCGTGGTTAGCAACTTTCCATCAGGAATTAAATTACAGTTTCAAAATCGTGCCTTTTTCAGATTTTGTTGCTTGTGCAATACGAATTTTTAAATGCACATTTTATGTTAATTTATCTAAATTTGACTTTAGTTAAGGTGCCTTATTAAGAATGGATTATACTTTGGGCAATATTTAACTTTATTTAGAATAAAAACTAAAAATACAAGCCGCAGTATTTTTATTAAATCATTAATTTGACATCATTCTAACGGGCGACTTGATTTGTCCATTTTACTCATGAATTTTTTCTTTGAGGAAATTCGGTCGACAGTTCACTTGAAAGTTGTCCCTTCACTCGACAGACATTTTTTAACAGCAGCTCGTATAGAATTTGATTTGTTCTGTAATATGAAATAGCAGAAAATCAATCTCGCAGCTCTAATGTGCATAAATTCATTTGTACTTCATTTGTACATAAATTGATGATTTTCCATTCGAAATTATTTCCTTTCAACAATTTTGTCCCTTGCAAGATAAGAAGAAAATCAGCACACAGGCACTTTATGCACGCAGAGGTATAATAAAAAGCGGTAAAGTTCTCAAGGTGTTTCATCCTTTTCGTGATAACCGTAAGGGTTTTTGTCCTATGTGACAAAGATAAAATGAAAAGTTATAGTTTATTACCAATAATAAAAATATTTTTTTACAAATCTTCGTGTGTACTATTAAATTCTGAATATCTAATTCAATTCTTACATTATGCCAGTTTTAATTTCTCATTTCCGTCTCTCATTTCTCATATTGCGTCGTCGCTGTATATTTCAATTTAATTTGACTTACTTTTCATCACCATTGTATAAACATGAAGTTTATATTTAGATTTTTTTATTGTTGTATACATACAGGTGCTGAATATGTGCGGTATAAGTTGAGTCGAATTTCAGTTCTGGTGAAATAATTTAAATTTCGTTATTAATTTTGCGAACCTTATTTTCGCTCGAATCTGTTGGGTTAGATCTATAATAACATTATAGGATTTCTATTAAATCGTATTGCTATTAATATTGCTTATTATCAGGAATATCATAATTGCTTATTAACTTGACAGCGATGATGTCTGCAATCTAGCACAAATCTAGTTTCGATTTATTTCATCCTTTGGTGATATTCTGTGCGTAAGTCACCATTTGATAAAAAAGTTTAAAATGGATCTAACATACATGTGCGAAGTTGGTACCCCATTTTTAGAAATTTATAATTCAGAGCGTCCGTCCGGAAAGCGAAAGACACGGGTTCGATTCCCGTCCCGGGGCCGATTTTTTTCCATGAAAAAAAAATTCTTTAGTTAAAACTTACAGTTCTGGCGTCGTGCTACCATCCGTTCTTCCAAAATTCGAAAAAAAAATCTCTTAAACTTTCTTATTCCAACCGAGCACGTTTAGTTCTGAATTATTCTAGGCATAAAAGTCATAAAATAAAGAAATGTTTTTCAAGAAAGAAAATCGGCTCGGAGACGGGAATCGAACCCGTATCTCGCGCTTTCTGGGCGGACGCTCTGACCGTTGAGCTATTCGGGGGCCTTCCCCGTCTCTTTCGGATTTCTTTCCTTAAATACTCGCACCTATGGCCGGTGCGCGCTTACGAAAACCTGTTTTCACAGAAGAAACAAGGTAATCGCCGTCACAGAGATATCGGGTTTTATTATATAGACTGGCGGACTTCAAGGGAAAATACAGTAATCTGTTTTGTTACACTACCTTAAATGTAAATAAACCACTAAAGAAATTCTCTGTGATGACGATTACCTTGTGTACGACCGCCTTCTCACGTGCGAGAGATATTGCAAGTCTCACCTCGCGAGGGGAGAGGCAAAAGTGATAATAGTCTGCAATTGTTGTGCATCGTTATAACGTTAAAAGTATTTACTGCTAAAACTAGTAAATTAATTAACTAGTAAATACTAATAATCACATGTAGCTCATTATAATTTTGTTCTTCGTAATTAAACACACTATTACGACCAACAAAGTTATTTTAGTTACCGGAATAAATGAATTAATTATAGAGCGCGGTGGCGAGTATAACAAATGAACTATCTATCATCAGCGAAGTTAATTTATCGGCTGCCAAATATTAATGAGCGAAAATTGTTGTTCGAATTACCGACTAAATTATTCATAATTATTTACTTACCATGACGCGGATATTGGATCGGAATCCGTCATCACACGTATTATGTACAGGGCGCATGTGACTAGCTTAAAAACTAAATTCGCTATCCGGATTCTTAAACCTGAAAAGAAGTAGAAAACAAAATTTTAGAATTAAATTATAACTTAGTTACTTAAGGGAAATAGGTGAGGATGTTGATGAAATCGGGAATGAAACCTAATGTGAATTAAACTAATGTCTTGTTAAATTCTATTTTTAAGACATTTTATAAGCCTGACCGGTCAGCGCAATTCGGTCTTTCGTTGTTAAGCATGACAAAGCACTATTTTTCTATATATTTGAGAACCAGTAACAACTGGACATATTTTTTATACATAACATAACAAAAATAAAGGACGTTTACTATTTAGCTTAAAATATTCACAGCTTCAACAAACTTATTAGGCAAATTGCCTGTTAATGAAAACAAAAATTTCGCGTCAAATAGGATAGTTTTGATGCAAATTGAGATTCGTAATTAATGGGAATTACTTCCAATTAAATGATGTTGAAATTTTGATTTCATTTGACATTCCTTGTGTATTGAATTTACCTTTAAAATTACCTCAAAAGATTTTATGTGTGAAAAGAAAAAAAGTGCATGGTCTAAAAAACATACCATCAAGTGCATAAATAAGGAAAGACGTCCATTTTGTTTACAACATGGTTTATTACACTGATTTGAAAAAAGTTTTTGAAAGAAATCTGGAACGCCTTTAATCAAAAATAAAATTCACCAAAAATATGTGTATTGCAATATTGAATGTATACGCTAGAGTTTTTACGTGTTGTGGAATTTGGCAATGATGATCTTATTGTAAAAAGCTTTTCTATTTAATCAGGTTCTTAATATTATTATTGCATTCTATGTTAAGTAGAACAGATTCCAGATCAGTTTAACGTAGCTGAAAGACTGCAACTTAATTATTTAGTTCAACTCCAGAATTTGTGAACCTTGAATATTGTCTATTGCTGCCGATTGAGAGATTTCTTTTTTAATTAAAAGTTGCATGGTCACGTGTTTTCACATGTCAATATGAGAAAATCCAGAGCCATTATTTCAGCAAACAATGCCCAGGGGATTCTATTGAATTAAAAGCCAGGGTAGAGAAACTATTCAACTGAGATTTCTATCACAGCGTAAGGAATACGACCGGTTAAAGTCTACGGCACATCGTAAATACTCGGACTCGATCGATACCTGAAAGCATTTAACGACGTTAAAAGTTGCAGCAGCTTGAGAGTGAGGTCTGGGGAAAGAGGTGTTGGGATAAACATGTTCTCAACTTGCGAAGTAAGTAGAATTTCCGCACGACATTGTAACATTGCTCTGAACCTAACACCAGAAACTTAATGTTAATTATGTTAGTGTCGTGTTGACACTTTGCACCTTATATTTCCCCTTATGGCAAAACAATTCTTGAAAACATTGCCACAGTTTCAATCTTGTTCACATTTAATAAATTTACTTTTCATCCATCCATAAATAAAATATGTAAAATACACAAAACAGGCCAAGGTAAAAATACTCAACTACCCAGTTGAAGTGCTTGATAAACTGCATCAAGCACTCCAACAGTGAGTGCTTCATACAGTTTTTTTTGCAACAAACAGTGTGTATAATGTTTTATTAATAATTAAAACAATTTCATTAGAAATGCATTAGAGAATGCAAATTTATGGATGTAATAAACTATTTTATGGATGTCATATAACCGTATTAAAACGATACATAACCTGCCCCATAGTCTCTATATTTCACGTAAAAATATACGCCATCTGTGCAAGTTAACACTAGACATTTGCTACCAAAATTTTTTTTGCTACCAATCTACTTACTAGATCTTTGATTCTTGATGAAGTAGAGTTGTAGCCGTTCCTTAAACGTGTTTTCATTCACGTAGTACTCTACCCGAACTCTGAAACAAAGAGAAACGAGTTAGTATCGATTTCGAATGTAATATCACAACAAATTGCTGCGAGATAGGACTTTAAAACTTCGATTATTTCCAGGCTCTGCTATCGCCGGCACGTAAAGCTTCCATAAAACTGGAGGACAATCAGCAACTTCCCAACATAAAACAACACGACAACAAGGGGGATTTGCGAAACACAAACCTGGAGGTGATTCTAACTCGGTAATTGAAAATCGTTTTTTTTCTAGAAGGTTACGTAGCCACTGTTGTCATGACCTTTAACCCTAACAATCGGAAGGGTCGTGGGAATTATGGAGAAGGTTGATGAGAAAAGTTGAGGGAGCATTGTTTGAGATAATGAACTTTTTTTCGGGACCGGCCCTGGATTGTCAATGTTTATTGTCTTGGAGGATTTATTGCTCATATCAATCTACCTATAGAAAAAATAATAAGAGTTGGATGTTCTGCTTGTGAAAAGAGATCTCATCAATACACATAATGGATAGCAAACAAAACAAAATTACTAAAATAAAATCAGGGAAGAACTTGTTTGAAATTCTATGAAAATAAATGTTTTCTAATATCTATATCTATAAATATTTTCTATTTTATCTCTAATTTGTTTTACTTCATCCAACGTTGGCTATTATTATTATTATTATTTCATCCGTTCCCTCTTCTAACACACTACCTTCCACCTTCTACTTGTGGATAAACTTGGAAGGGAATTTGTATCATCATATTTCCTCCACTCTATAAACAGTACATCGAATATACGGTTATGCTTTTTTTTAATGTAGTACCTTAAATATGGAGCTCAAGATTAGAAACAGATAGGGTGGAACTAATAAACGTTTCAGTATAAGTTTCTCAATAGAGTGTCATGCGGCACATGGTATGCACTGTTCTATTATGCAATGTCAATGGCAGTGAAAATGTTAAACACATGATGAATATGCTTCATAAGAGAGTAAAAAATCGAATTTCCACTGTTCATACGTGTACATCTACCACTGAGGTACTTCATGTAGGCGGGTCATCAATCATTCATGCAATAAAAAATGTGACCTAGACATTGTTACTCCCTATAACTTTGGGTTATGTGTAGATATATCGTACATTGGTAGTTGTAACATATTTCTAGCCCCATTTTAGTGAAGAAGAATCCTATTTTACTTTTTATCCTTTCTCTTATCCATTTGACAGTTTATAAATCAGGATAACTAACTACCCAGTCATGATTTGAATTTGCTGCTTTTAGAAATTACTTTTGTTCTTGTAGAACAGACATTCAAATATTGATTTTTAATTTTTAACATACACTTAGTTTTAATTTTTAACTTTCACTGCTTTTTTGAGAATATTTCGTCTCCTTTTAATATTGCGCTAGTAGGGAAGTTTCGGTGAAAGGGTTTTTATCCCTCTAGGGAAATACTGCTGAAAAACAGCGCAATTACTACACCTCGTTACACCAGCAAACACTACAAGGTAGAAGGGGTAATATAAAACATTCGTAAGCTTTCACTTTGACAGGAAAGTCCGTTGAATGTACCGACCGCTGTTAACAAAATCTTGTCTGCGTATTTTTAACTAGGGTATCCAATTAAGCACGATCCCTGAAATACGCTTTTCTGTTGGGAAAAACCTGGTTGGAAAAAGTATTTTTCTCCGAATTTATTACCACCTGCTCGAGTGTGGCTTATTGTGATAAGCAACGATAAGTTTCTGACATTTGTCGGGCAACAACCGGATAAAAATGGAATTTAATATTTCAAAGGCCATCTTCTTATTCAAGCCTGCTGTGCTCATTCGCAATCTTTTGTCAAGTGACAGCTAGCGTTTTGGGTGGACTTAACCCAACATATATTTAATAAGCAGTCCTTATATCCTTATATGGGATGGTAAAATAAGAAATGCAACAATATACAAGGTGTTATATTTTGCAAAATGCAGCAAGACACCACCATCTGGAATAAATGGAACACTCTGTCTCTGTAAAAGTAATTTTGGATTAAAAAGAGAGGCAACTGGTATTTGAAACGTGTACAAATCATAACCAAACGGATATGTAGTTTTAAACATAAAAAATATGACACCATTTCAGAACGATGAACTGAAATCATAAAATTACATTGATTAGTGCACCTGAATTCAGTCAGTTTCAGCTTGACAAGTAATTTCATATAGCTGACAAATGTCACTCCCTAAGTAACGAAAAACGCAAACGGAGTAATAATTCCAGCAATTATTTACACGAAAACACACGGTGGTCGATAAAAGCTACCGCATTGTCCCCTGCTGTAAAACAGCCGTGTGGAAAATAGCAACGTGATGATCGTTTAATCGATATGGTTAAATTACTATGGGGCTTTTTCAGTAGATAACAATAGATTGTGTAGGTGGGAAACGGAAATATACGTGTCAAGAGGATATTGGCCTTTTCGCAACAGTTGTACAATCGGAGACGGTTCCGCGCTTCAGTCCGTTATGGTTAATTGCAGGTAGCATGATTAATAGAGATTCCTAGACTCCACTCGCTAGGGGTTGCGGTTATTCATTACTGAACAGAATAAGGAATGGACGGAACATAGTATTCTAGCTTCCAAGCTACTAGCTCTTTGTGGCGAGGTCTTAGTAAATGATGAAATGCAGAATTACATCAACTTAATTAAGTTATAGTTAAATTTCAACGAACTGGAAGTCTAAACTCAAAAATACACGGTGAATCATAAGGTGATTGGAATGAGGTATAATTAAAGTAATATGTAATACTATTTACACCATTGATTACACTGATCCGCAATTTTGCAACTTTTTTCTGTTGTTTTCAAATGAATAGGTGTATCTGAATGGATTTTTTGCGCAGATTCCGAAACTGAATCACGAAATTCCGTATCACGTCAGGTTTTTTCACAAATGATGAAAATGTGAAAATTTGAAAAAAGGGTTTTTTTTAATAATATTGCCATATGGCAACGTTGGTAACGTGTCAAAATGTTCTCTGGAGGGGTGTACGAAATAGATAAATATAAATACATATTCATTTGCCACATTTGCCACTGGGCTCGCCTCCAAACTTCTTTTTTTTTACTATCGTCGGTTTATACAATCTCTGTTCAGCATCCAACAATAGTCGGCCATCATATATACAGTCCGCTTTCCTTGGTATCTCTTTTAATATCCCATCACTTTAATATCCTGATGGAAGCGGTTGGAAGCCATGTTCTTCCGAAAAATCACCAAGATTGTTATGAAAGAAATTTAGATGAGCATTAAGTAAGTGAACTTTGACGCTAAAAGGGTTGTAATTTGCAGCTTTCGGGTTCCCCAAAAAGTTGTTTACCACATTTCTGAATGCAGTCCATGCTCGCAGTTTGCACTCACTCATGGTTTCCTCGAAGATGTTGTCTGCCATTAAGTTTCGTATTTGAGGGCCTATAAAAATACCAGCTTTAATTTTCGCAGACGCGATTGATGGAAACTTACCACTAAGATACTAAAAGCATTTAGTCCTTGCTTAAAGCTGCCACGAATTACTTCATTAAGCCAAGTTTGATGTGTAAAGGTAGCAACAGTATTTTCGAGGGATCAACCAGTGGAAGTAAAATAATGTTTTTTTCGCCAGATGTGAATGTACTTCTGACTGGCCATTGCTGCCGAACCCAATGTTCCGTCCTTGCTCTGGGGTCCCAT
>JAWQRJ010002402.1:0-13587 GCA_033557515.1 Diorygopyx duplodentatus | reverse complement strand
ATCCTGTACAAAATATTGTTTTTTACTTCAATACATTTTAAAAAACCCTAAATATTTTGTATTTAACTTTTTTTTCCAGCTATCTTAGTTTAGAAAATAATCGACCGTTTCCATACATAAAAGCGACTCTGTATAATAGAACACCTTGTCAAAATACCACAGGTGACCTGATAAATATTATAGTTGTTAAATAAGTTTGCATTCTGAAAAATGTGCGTTTTCCATTAAAATAGGGAAGTATAATAGAAATGAAGCAAAATAATACATCTACGTATCTTTTTTGGTTGCACATTGTGAACAATTACCAATGTCACTTCCACTATGGCATATGGCCTAATTGGCAAAGCACGTGCCTGATAGATATTCAGATAACAACAGGTAGGGTCGATTAGGATCTCGTCATTTGTGATTTACGAAGCAATTTTCCAATTAACCCCGTTTTTTGCGGACACTTGGCGCCGACAAAGGTTAAGTAGCTCGATCATTATCTGATTGACGTATAAGTATCGATCTGGTTGAAAAATAGCCGTGCCTAATGGGTTAGTGGCAAAAAGATGGAACTGGCAACAGAAAAAGTTACTTTAGAAGCGAAGCAATGATTATCGAGCAGTGTCAGCTCTAGAATATGTATTACTATGATTATTACATGTTTCATTTCAATTTTCTTATAAGTCACAATATTACGACCAATTAGATCAGTTTAACCATAAATGGTAAGCAATTATCCAAGGCATTATTTCGAAATACGCAGCATTAAATCACACGGCACTAAATGCACATGTAGTGTAGATATTATCTTAATTATGCCGTCTGTTCTTATACGGCAGCACTTGTCTTTGGGTTTATCATGCTATATCCGTGATATTCAGAGTGTACGTGTTCGATATCCGATTCTGGTGGTGGTCATATGCAGACCTGTTTCTCTTTTGCGCGCAGAAGGTTCCACCTTATAAGGATAAGAATGTCAAGATCAATGAGAGCTTCAACGTACAACAAACGCTGTGAGAACTTTCAGTATTTAGGTAGTAATTGTTCGATTTATCTTTGGAAATATCAATAAAATGCAAGAACGTTTTCCTTCGCTACTACATTCTCAAGTTCATAGTAATAAAATGTTTTTTAGATGTACTTTTTTATTTCCAGTTACAGTACGTCAAGTACGATGACCAATGGAAATACAGGCAACTTAACGTGGTTGCAGTTGCAGCAGAGAAAGTTGAAAGAAAAACGAGAAATGCAACTGCGGGAAGAGAGACAACCGTACGAGTCCAGGGTGATGACAGAACTGAGGAGTGTCCACTCGAAACACACAAGACCAACGGCCAGCCACAGACTGGACGGTTACACCAGTGACACCACAGCTTTTGCCGACGATGACGACGAATACAGCATCCCCTTGCATATCAACATTAGGAACATAGCGCACCAGCCACCAGGCTCCACCGCCACATACAGTACTCTCAAGAGTTCATACTCGACCACCAGCAAAAACGAGCGGCCGTTTATGGCCGTCAAAAGGGCGCATGAAAAATATGGCCAAGTAAGTTTTAAAGATAATGGGAGCAGTTAATATGTGGAAATATTAATGGTCAAGTTCCACATAAGAAAACTTTGCGTCAATATCATATAACACCAAAAGTTTCTGTGGTCACTATAATTTGAATTAAAGAAGCAACATGAAACAATTGAAAGACGCAACAAAAATGCATATCAAATGTTTTGTTTTGATAGGAGAAAAAAAAGTGGTAGAAGAAAGCTATGCTCCAAAAAACAATGAAAAATGGCTATCCTCAGCATATATTAGAGATCATTATACATCTTACCAAATATTTTATACTGAATATGTAAAGAAGGCATAATAATTATTGATCTAAAAACACCATTTTTTTTAAATTTTTATCTATTCAACAACTTTATTTCACTTAGGAAAATTGTTAATTTTTACTGAAAGCAACTTTTTTACTGAAAATCCTAAAATTATGCTCCCAAAATTTATGTTTTCTTTTCTTTGTCCATGTTAAATTGGTTCAACCAAACTGCATAGAAGCAAATATATTGATAAAAATACTGATAGTGTGAGTTGTAAAATTACAATATATTTACATTATTGATATACTGGGTGTACAATGGAACAACATGGGGGTGTTTATCTAAACTGTTTAGACCTTCTTTTGTTTTTCCAAAAAAAATGCATCGCCTACTAGATATCCTGAAAAACTGAAAAACGTCATTTTCTTCAAATGTGAATATTTCAATATTATTTATCGTATCAAAAAATTTCGAGAAAAAGTTGTAAATATCAAAACATTCTGTAGGATAGATTATAAAAATATTTTTTACCTTGCATCAGTTTCGAGACCATATTAAATTACTTGTTTTTTTCCCTTTCCAACGATATAAGGTTCGAGGTACTAGCTACTATCTTTCACAGTTTAGGAGATATGAAGAAAAATCAAATTCCACACAGATTTTAACCCACATCCATGATTGAAACAAAAGACTACATGTATGTCAATAATATTGTTAAACCACTCTCATGTCATAAGTTGTAGTTGCCGTCAATTATTCATATTCTACATTGATAATGGCGTTTTCAAACTATGAAAAAAACGGATATGTTTGTTACCTAATAAGGTGCAATCGAAATTCAACTGCGGCAGTAAATGAATATTTAAATTTATACCCTGACAGAAAGCCGCCTCATAGAACTTTGTTTTGCCGACTCGAGCAAAATCTACCAGAAGGTGGGTGCTTTACTGCAGTTCGTTCTGCAACATACCAAAAAGAAAATGAATATTCCCAAATAGATGTGCAAGCCGTGGTTAATATTGAGCCTAAAACCTTGGTAAGAAAAACCTCCACTGAGCTTGCTACGGCAAGGAGCACCGTGCATCGCATTTTAAAGAAAAATAAATTTCACCCCAACAAACCAATGATATGCCAAGAAATGAAGGAAACTGATTATGAAAGGCGAGTTACATTTTGTAGATGGTATCTCGATCAAATTGCAAATGATTTGACTTTTCTAATAAAATTCTTTGGAGTGATGAAAGTCGATTTACAAACAACGACATCGGCAATCGAAATAATTACCATTATTGGAATAATGAAAATTCGAAAATAGTTTGACTGTCACGTTTTCAGGAACGATTTGGATTTAACGTGTGGTGTGGCATTTTAGGAAACCGTTTAATAGATGCGTTTATTTTTAACGAAACACTTTTTAACGAAATTCAAACAGATATGTCGAACTGCTGCAATAGGAAATTGATGATGCATTGTATACCAATTCAAGAGGAGAGAACTATTTTCTTTCAGCAGGACGGTGCCTGGCACATAATTCAAGAATTGTTGCTGAATATTAATTAGCAACAAGACATGGAAATCGATGGATTGCAATGAACAGCCCTATATGATGGCCAGCGAAATCTCCGGATTTGTCCCCACTAGACTTTTTCCTATGGGACCATATAAAAAATGTGGTATACAGAATGAGTTATAAGAGTATTAATGATTTTAAGTGTCATACAGGCTTTTAACTCCGTTAGTGTTCGTCAATTAATGAATGTAGAAAAAGTTCCGAAAAGCGTGTTATCAAATGTTTAGAAGTAAACGGCCGCCATATTGAACATCTTTTGTAGGAAAATTTTGGTTTATTGTTATCGTGTTTATTTTTACCATGTTTATTGTTGCTATGTTTATTGTTTTCATGTTTACTGTCACAATGTTTATTGCTTCCATGTTTCCATTTATTGATTATTTATTGATGCACTAAATTTGAGCAGAACTTTTTTTTCAGAAAATATGTTTTCTTTATATCTACTAAAGCACAAAAGATAATAAATACCAGATATGCAGTCTTTTGTTTTGAAAATAAAACATAGTTCTTAATCGTGGATAGTGTGATTGTAGTTAAAATCCGTGTGGAATATTTTTGTCTTCATATCTCCTAAACTATGAAAGATAAATACCTCGAAAGGGAAAAAAATCAATTAATTTAATGTCAATATCAACTGTGGTTTCCATTTAAGAAAATACAACTTGGGTCACATCTCGAAATTGGTATCGACAAGAATATTTTGATATCGACAACTTTTTCCCACGAAATTTTTTGATACGATAAATAATATGGAAAACATTCACATTTGAAGAAAATTACCATTTTCAGTTTTTTCAGTATATCTAGTAGGCGATGCATTTTTTTGGAAAAACAAACGAACGTCTGAATAGCTTAGATAAACACCCCCTTATTGTTCCATATAACCTCGCTCTTACCACTTATAATGTAGCTCTTACCATTTCCAAGATACCAATGGTGAGCTTCAAATTTGGGACACTTGCATAGATCTTGTAAATAATATTCATTTTGATGGAAAGCTAATATCACCATTTTGTTGTCGATAACATCAGTACTAATTTGAATTAACTCAACAATAAGAACTGTAATCTTTGAGACAGAAAGTAAAAAGTTTGGAAATACCCTTAAATTGAAAGAAAATGGACAACGACTTTAATGGAAGAAATCTAGTCCAGCACAGCAAAAATGTTTATGTTTTAATACTTTACCACTTCATCACACAATGAGCCTTTAGTATTTATACAAATATACAAGTATTTCAGAAACAGTTGGTCAATGGTGAACACAATTGAACATTTGGAACTTCAATTTGTATCATCAACATTATATTAATAGAGTGTTTCCAATTTATTATTATCATTGCTGGGAGGAGGTTTAGTTTATGACCCTGCATTGCGGCCTTATGGCCTTTTGTGGCCTCTAGATACCATGCACGCCTATAGAAGACCAGTCCTTTTGACAAAGTCACGGATTCTTCCTGGTTAAGCTGTTTTTGTCCTGTACTTAGTCCTGTCCATAATCTGACTTCCTATTTGCTCACTTTGAGTATGAAGACAGTCGCTCCGGGCTTCTCTCAGGAATGCTTTTGCTGTTTCCTTCCCCGGGGACTCCCTCCAATCAGGTTTAATGCCATTGTTCCAGTAGATTTTTAATTTCTGAGAGCTGGTTTTCGTTCAACAAGTTGCTATTTGCAACCTTCTTTTGCAAGGTTGTCAGCCGTTTTATTCCTTGAAGTGTCCTTCTTCCCAAGTGCTTCTGGTCCACGAGTACACTCAAGAACTTTTCCTGAGCTTTTTTCGCAGCTACTGAGTGCCTTGAGAACAACCTAACTATCGGTGACTATTTTAAGTCCCCTATTTTTATAGTTCATATTCAAAAGCAGTTGATAGCATGTTATTATTACATATATGTCTGCCTGGAATACAGTCGTCTGTGTCTGTAGTGCAAGCTACGTGCGTTGCCCCACTACCTTGGGAGTTCTTCGAGCAATCAGTATAAAATACTAGTTCGTTTAGTTTTACTGGTTTACGTTCCCCTTCTTCCCTTGTTGGTATAATTATTTAAAAAGTTTTAGTCATGGTAAGTTCTTTTTATTCTATCGGACACCATATCTAGTATAGGGTTCCGATTGGAAGATAGGCGCAAGTCCCGATCTTCACCCTCAATTGCATTAGTTTCGATAAACTCCGCTTGTTCTTGCCTTCATTGCGAGGGGGCAGGTCGAGCAGGATTCCCCATAGCATCCCCAAAGACATGCTAAGCGTTGCAGCTTAGTAAGTTTTGTTCTGCACTCCTTGGCTAGCGTTTTAGACCACCATACAAGACTCGCATAGGTTACAATGGGTGCTACCATCGTAGTGTAAATCCAGTGTATCATTTTGGGGGTACGGCTCCATTTTTTACCGAAGATTCATCTGCAGGCCCACAATGCTTGCATATATAGCCTTACTGAACCGAAAAGCATGGAACTTACCCTCCACGGTCTAAATTAGCTGTAGCATATATTTCTCTATGTGCAAGCATAGATAGCCCGAATATCCTGCAATGTGTAGGTCATATTGTAGAATTTGCCCTCTGGTCCTGCATAGCTTCCTCCATGGATCTGAATATATCCTTCAGGATATATTGTCAAATGCCCCCACATATCTATGAACACAAATTTCATCTTCCTCTGGAGATTTAAATTGTGCAAATTTGTTGATAGCCCACTGAATTTTAGATTGGTTAATGATTTGTGTTGCAAGTTTCCAGTTATCCCTGTTCGCCCCTTACATAGCGCTAGGGGCTGTTTGCCAATCCGCCACCTAGGATGCGCCTGATAGCCCTCATGCCGCAGGCATGTTTTTTATTCACTCTAATGTTTTTCCACTGTTGCTAGTGTATTTGGTAGTCTAGCAGATGAACCATCCAAAAAATATCATAGAAACATATGAGAACATAGATGCTTTCTAATGTTGTGCATCACTTGCACTATCACTGCTTTAAGTTGTCACCAAGCAAATAGTGTCCCCCATCAATTTGCACCATTAATATTCACCACCTAAATTTGCATTTCGGCAATTTCATTAACCCATTACTTCCAATCCTAATCGCTAACATTTTCAGAGTGTAGACAGCACGCCCGCCTCTGTACTAGCAGCTAACCCGCTGGGGCACGTGGTCAGGTCCCCATCGCGCGAGACGGACGCCACCGACGGCGGCCTGCTGTCCCTGGTGGAGCAGCAGGAGCGCCACTACGGCGCCGCCACCAGCAGCCCGGCGCGGTACAATAACGGCACCGCCAACGGCACGGTGGGTATACAACACCAGCCCGTCGAGGCTGACGCTCGCTCCGACAGCTCGCAAAACACTGACAAATCACCAACCCTCTCACAACACGGCAAGGACGCCGACACGCACTCATCGGACGCGCTCAGCGACCTCATGGCTAACCTATCTAACGGATCCGACAGATCCGATAAGTCGCATAACAGCCCTAACTCGGCATCAGCATGGCAGGTACTAACAGATTTCTTTCGTTCTCGTTCGTCCCGTACGTTGCCGTCTTTCGTGCAGATCAGGTTTGAAGACCAAGAGAAGCTTTCAGAAAATTTTCAGGGTCATTCCATGTCAAGTCAACGCACAAAGTGTGCATCTTAATTTTACCTCTACAGATTTTCTCTACAGATAATGCAACTTAATAATTTTATTGATTAATATTTGGAGCCATGTTCAATCAGGTTATATTTAATTAATTGAATTTGCTTCAAAAATAATGTACACTTCTGATTGTATATATTAAGCTTTTCAGCCCTGTATGTTTCGGAAACCTAGAGTTTCCATCTTCAGGGGCATCTTTAGGGTAGATGCCCCTGTTTTAGTTAACTCCACCGTTGCCATAAACTCTCAAAGTTTTATTATAGGAAAATGGAATGGAGGAGATCGGGTTGGGGCACTGTTGATTTGACATGCAATGACGTCTTAGGATTTTCTAAAAAAATGGGAAAATACACACTTTGTTGACCAATTGACGAAGAAAATTAATCTGATTGATTAATTCGAGCATCTTGACATCATCAGTTGATGAAGATACGTATTTCAAAAATAAAGATCACATTACGTGTCATTTTAAAATCCTATAACTATATACTATAAAAAAAGAAGTCAGTCATCCATACAATTCAAAATTTCAGTTCACTTCATGCTAACTCGCTCATTTTCATACCAAGTCACAATCATAAGCGCTATCTATATGTTTTAAGTGGTTACTATTAATTACCTTTCTGCACTTTTCTGAACGGCACTATAAAAAGCAATCCACGCACAGTTAAAACCATCTCCATGTTCTATGTTCTCCGCCTTATCGATTAAGTTTTAATTTTCTTTCAAACTTCATTTCCTGGGTTTTTGTGTAGTACCGAGAAGAGTATTCTTCGAGCTGGCGTTCACAGTCCATGACCGATGCGGGCTCTAGCTCGCCTCACAGCTTATCGTCAAGACCGCAAACGCCAGCATTCCCAGTGGCTCGTACACCGTATCAAAATTCTTCAACACCGACCGTACAGTTTGACATACCAGGCGAACGACTGCCACCTAAAAGTCCTACAACCCAGCGGTAAGTCCTGACATGCAACATCAAGTATATTGAAACGTTTTTTTCAAACTCAGAGATTCATCAAAACCAATTTATCAATTAGATGGTTTGGAAAAATAGTTTTCAAAACCACTACAGAATCTAGAAGTCAAATGTAAAACGTACATTTTCTCTAATGCATTTTTAGACGAATGAGTTTTCCTTCGTCGTCTACTTTGAAACAATATAAGAAAGGAGTTGAAACGTCAGAGAGGTAACTTGAATGTCTAAGATACAACCAGCATGATGTTACGAAGACTTTTTTATTCCTGTCTCTCTTCTATCTTCCACGTTACTATACACATCTGTATTCCAGAACTAACAAAAGCATTACTTTACAAACACGACTGCGATCCATCTCAATGAGTATTCGACAGATATGACAAACATGCATGGTGTGCCTTAATGCTCCGAAACAAAAAAAAAATGTTTGCCGATAAACTTAGAAAGTGTCTTACGAGGGTTATTGCGTAACAAAAAGGGAATAGTACACTTAAATATTGTTGTTTCCATTAGGAAGGACAGACCAACCTCACCATCAGACCTAACCAACGGTTCCGAATATTACAACCGCACAAACTATGTGGAATCCTACCAGCACAGCCCAAAGAGCCCTACATTCAACGGATCTGCCTCGCCAACTATCTACTACGGGAACTCCAGACGAAGTTCGATGCATTCAAACAGCGATCCTCCACATGAAGTATCCCCAATACACGTCCAGTTTGTGAGGGATACTTCGAAATTTTGGTATAAACCAGCAATATCAAGAGAAGAAGGTAAGAGAACAACAAGAAGTTATATTCCATTTGAGTATCTGTGGCGTTAGAGCTCTTCTTCTTAATGGTGCCTTAATTCTTTTCCATAAGTTAGATCTGAAGATAGAAGATAGATCTGATGAGGATTTACTTTCTACGTCTTCTCTCTTGCAGCCCTGTTTTCTCTTATGTGCACTCAAGTATCGATGATTTACCACTATTTTTTTTTCAGCTATAAGCATGCTTAGAGATCAACCAGCTGGCACGTTCGTTGTCAGAGATTCAAACTCTTTCCCAGGAGCTTTCGGAATGGCCCTGAAAGTGTCAGCGGTGCCTGCGAACCTCCAAGCGAAGTCTTCCGGAAGCGACGAGCTGGTACGGCACTTCCTCATCGAACCGACCTCCAGGGGAGTACGTCTGAAAGGATGCACCAACGAGCCTGTGTTCACGTCGCTCTCCGCTTTGGTCTATCAGCACTCCATCACGCCAATGGCTTTGCCGTGCAGACTCTTACTGCCGGAAGGGGACATAAAATATTCGGACACCATGACCAACAATACAGCACATATCCTTTTGGCAACGGGGGCCGCTTGCAACGTACTGTACTTGTACTCATTCGATACGGAGTCTTTGACCGGCCCGGAAGCGATCAAGAAAGCTGTCGTAGACATGTTCAACAAGCACCCGAAAGTTAGTGCCACGATCGTGCACTTCAAGGTCAACGGGCAGGGAATTACACTGACGGATAATAAGAGGAAGTTGTTCTTCAGGAAGCACTACCCCGTGAATACTGTTTCGTTTTGTGGAATTGATTCTGGGGAGAGTCGTTGGAATGTCGGAACTGAAGATAGTGGAGTTCCAAAGAGTGCCAAGTAAGTACAATTGTTTCCGCATCCTTTTACCTCTTCCCTGATCCGGTCATTCCGTGTCAAATCAATAACTAGAGATGTGGGAGTGGTGTGATTTTGTTGTTTTTGGTCATGACTGATTTTTGGAAACTTTACGTAGCCATATTTTGGAAACAGATATTTCCAAATTTTATAAAAATCAGTTAGGGGTTATCTCTACCCTTCTGTTTTCAGTCGTATATTTGGATTTGTCGCAAGGAAGACATCGTCAAGCAATGACAACCAGTGCCATCTATTCGCCGAATTAGAACCGGAACAACCAGCCACAGCAATAGTAAACTTTGTAAATAAAATGTTGAGTTCGAGCGGAATAAAGCCTTTGATATAAACATATAATTTTAAGAACATCTAAGATCGGCATCGAGAAAACTGTTTCTTTCTATACGTATATCAGACACGGTGGAAAACACACATAATTGCTAGTCTCTTATTTAAGTTGTGCTTTTTTTTTATTTCTAACGCACCCATTTAGATTTGTGTATATACAAGACGATGCGTGTAGAGAAACGTGCGCCCACCTAATGGGATTTTATGTAACTTCTGTTGCTAGATAAGTGGAAAAAAAACTGGTGAAATGCCCAAAATATTGCGAACATATTGGCACGTTTCACTCGGAAATTTTCTACTGGCCCGATTTTCATTTTGTCACGCAAAAGTCGAGAAAATTCTGTACGCGATCCAGTAGACTGTATTGCATTGTCCGCTTATTGTAATTATAGAAAAAATATACAGGGTGTAACGCAACCTATACGACAAACTTTTATGGGTAAGAGCCACTGATGAATAATGACGATTGATGAAAAAAAAAATGTAAAATTCGAAAAATTATGGAACAAGCAGTTTGAAAAAATGTATGAGAACCGCTGGCATCACAACATATGGTCTATTGTTCCATTGGCCAGTCCACAGACGAGGTCAAAGTATCCATGAGTTAGTGAACACGACCTACCGCAACGGCTCTCAACCGGTTTTGGGCGAAATTTCAAAAAATCATATCTCCCTTATCTTAATACTTTTATTAAATTTTTTTTCGATTAATCGTAAGTCTTTGCTGTGGACTATTATCCCTGAAATTTTGTCGTATAGGTTGCGTTACACCCTGTAAAGTCAAATTACAAAACAATAAAGTAAACAAAACAACTTGTTATGTTAATGAAATATAAAAAGTTATTAATCGTATAATAGAATACTTTTGTGGTAAAATAATAAATAAGCTTCCGATTTTAGAACTTCTTCGATATTAGCCATCGTAATCATACGGTCACTGCACTTATACCAGTAGTCTTGTTGTTGTCGAACGTATGCGGTGTAATGGCCACTATTAATCATATCTCCATCGTGATTGATAACGGTAAAGAGAGAGTACTTATTATCACTAGAAATTCCCGGTGTGCGATTGTTTGTTTTGCTCATAAACGGACGCATGTCTAAAGTTTCCGGGAAAGAAATCGGAGTGGAAATTTTTTCTCCTTTTTTGAAATGTTGAAACCGTTTTAAATGGAAACAAACTACTATAGGCAGTGTTTTCATACTCAATTGTTTTGTAGATTCCTGATGTGAATTGCATTTAGAACACATAATTTTCGCTCCTAAATCCTCTACTCTAGTAAACCGTTCTAGACACTCTTGTATGTCTTGAGGGGGACGACCTCCGCTAACTTGACCCAAATCTAAAGATACATCCTTCATAGCTTCAATTTTAGTCGAAACACTCTTGCATTTTTTGCATACGACATCACTTTGGAGTAAACCGGAAAATATCTGATCGATTATGGAACGTTTCGGAGGCTCCTGAGTTGCGGAAACATCATGTTCCTGCAATACGTGTAGCATTGCGATAAAAAACTCGTGAGCGTCTTGTTGTTCGTACCCTGCGAGATGCGTGGCTTGGGTCCAAATTAAATGCAGCATTTTATGGAGGGATAAGGGAGTTGTCGTTCCCGAATAGAAATCTTGGAACAATTTTGCTAATTCGCACACTAAACAGCAGTTAGGAGATCTCGTACATTTATGACGTTCCGTTAAAAAATATTCACGTAACAATGGCATATGCATAAAAGACTGGATAATGCAGTTCATAAAACATGTGTTACCTAAGTTTAGCAGCCCTCGAAGTCCAATGGTCGATTCCGGCGGTATACAAATTCGTTTAGGCGCAAATTTTAATAAATCGCCATTCTCCCCGTTACATTCGAAAAACGACCAACTAAACAAACGTTTCTTACAGCAACTGGCCGATAACTTCAAATCAAACGCTATTTTATCTAACGCTGCATCGTAAATGTAATCTCCGCATTTTAAACAATGTACCTGTCCGAACGTTAACTCTACGCTAAACGTATGTCCGAACGTCAAGGAATGTGCTCGTACGTGTTCTTGACAGCCGAAATAAACGCAATGAGCGCAGGTGTGCAAATGATTTTGTAACACGTTGCAGTCTTGGCATTTCTTATTTTCGATTTTAATGGACTTTTCTAATTTACTTGTTGACACCACAAAAATTTTGTATACCTTTCTGTACACGGAAAGAATTTCTTCTCGCATTGCTGCCAAATGGGGACAGGTACCTTTTGGATAATCCCATTCTCGTCGTTCAAGAACTTTAATTATTGTTTTATAAACTATTTCGATGCAGAAATTGAAAGCACTTTTTACGAGAAGGGGTGTTTTAAACACAAACGTCAAACTTACATTATCAAAGTTCAGAACCGATATTGTGCTGCCATCTTGGATAGATGTCACTATAAATCAATTTTAAAAGTAGGTTCCTTCTTATCAATAGTTTTGATAACACGTTTGTTATCAAAAGGATATGAAAAAAAACTTAAGACTTAAGCATACAAAAAAAACTTGAAGTTGAATGTCGTACATAACTGTAGTTTTCTTGGTGCTTTTGATAAAGATAATAACTATCTTATCAAAAGCAGAAAAATAACAAAAGCATATTCGTTGTGTGAATTGTGTAGTTGCAATTTTTAGTATAAATAATGCCCATTTCGCAGATAAACTGTTTATTATATGCATTTTTATCATGTAACTAGATCTTTGTCATGTGAATCCCCCAACGGTGTTCTGACAGTTGTTATCAACAACAGAGGTATTTTTGTGACGAAAGAAACGTTCGAAGAATATGGAAGATACAATAAAGTTAAACAACGAGATGATCCGGATGCTATCTTCGGAGAAAAATGGTTTGAAAGAAACCGTCGAAAACCTTAAACGAGAAATTGCAGAGAAGAACAGAGAGGCTAAACGCAAAATAGAAGATTTGAATCGCGAACTCTCACAATACAAATTCGTACCCGAATTCCATGCCATCCTATCTTTACAATCGAAACTGACGGATTTCCAAAATAACCTCAAAGCGACCATCAAGCACGGCACGGAAGCGTCGAGCAAACGCGACGACGAGATCAAACAGATGAAATTGCGGAACGCCGAGTTGTATCAGGAGGTAAAAAGCAGCTCCGTTCGTGCCGAGGTCGCTCAGAAGTCGGTCGAGCTCAAAGAGGCCGAACAGGAATTCAAGGCGCACGCAGAAGCGGCACAGGAAGAATTTGCTGAAGTCAAAGATCAACTGGTGCAGATCAAGGAGGAAATGGCAAAGGCCACCGCCACGTTCGCCGGAACCATCGAAGACGCAATCGCGTGTCTGGCGAACAAGTTGGAGGAGTACCAGAAGAAAGTTACAACGCTCACGGTTGCTAATTCCAATGACGCTCTCGCATACCAAAGGGTGAAAAATATTTTGTTACAGCAAGAGAATATTCTGATTAAAGAGAGAGTTGCTTCGCAACCAGGTAAGAAATTCTCCTCTTCAATTTTTATAATTTTATAAGGTGCTCTCTCAAATCTACCGGGTGACTGTAAATGATTGTGATTTTTTTTGTTCGGTTGGCATGATTTTTTTGTTTTCCTGTTTGCATCCCTGATTTTCAATTTAAATTTGTC
>JAWQRJ010002401.1:0-13594 GCA_033557515.1 Diorygopyx duplodentatus | reverse complement strand
GAAAATTAACTGGTCTTTGCTGTTTTTTTGTAGATTTTTTATTTACCACCTCTACTTTAACGGGTATCCTTAATCAGAGTTACGAAAGATGCAAAAAATCATCCATAAAAAAAATGTTTTGCCGGTGTGATTTTTGATATTTCTTCAAAATTACGTAATCCAAAATAACTTCATTTTGGTCTTTTTATCAACAATTACTAGTACTTTATTTTTTATCTTAAAATTTTCTTGTATCTCCAATATTTTCAGAGATTTCTTTGATCATATGAAAAAAATTTTTTTTAGATAAAACTGAATCGTGTTGCAATTTTTTTATTTTCTCTTAAATTACCCGTTATAAGAACTTATTCTAGACGATTTCGTACAGAAAATTAACTGGCGTTTGCTTTTTTATTCAAGATTTTTTATCTACATTCTCTACTTTAGGAGATATTAAATATATCAAAGTTATGAAAGATGAAAATACAAAATATATCTACAAGGTGGACGATTTTTTAAATTTCCCTCAAAAAAATAGAATATATTTAGAAGGAATTGTAGGGAAGTTTCCTACATAACATCATTTGCTAATTATTTTTTACTTACAAAAATTTCTCGTCTCTTTCATATTTTCCGACATATCTTTGATTGCATTAAGTGAATCGTATTTTTGGCAAAGCTGTATCTTTCTGCAGTTTCTAGTTTTTCTCTTAAATTATTGGAGCTATAAATATTTTATATGTAGTTTCTTACAGATAATTAACCTATCTCTCTTTTCTTATAAAAGATTCTTCATCCATCTCCCCTACTTCAGCAGATATCTTTAAGCAAAGTTACGAAAGCAGCAAAAATTAGATTTTCCCGTTTTTGAAGAAATTTTTAAAATTTCTTCAAAATTCTATAATTCAAAACAACTTCATTAGATTCTTTGTACTAAAAATTATTCGTTCTTTACTTTTTATAGTAAAAACTTTCTTGTACCTTCAATATTGTGAGATAAAATTATAAGGTGTTGTAATCTCTTGTAATTTCTTACAGAGAATTAACTGCTCTTTCTTTTTCTATCAGGAACTGTCGATGTATTTCTTCTACTTTAGCAGATATCGTCCATCGAAGTTACGAAATATGTAAATATTAGATCTAAGAAGCTTTTGCAGTTTCCAAAGCAGTTTTAAAATTTCTCTAATTGGATTTCGATACAGCAAGCGGAGTGAAAGGAACAGCGATGTTTAATCTAAGATTTTCTATATTTTAGCTGACAACAATATCTTCTTAAAAGGTATAATTAAGTTATGGAATTTAGGAAAGCTAGGGAATATTATTTTTATTATTATACTCGGAATTGGTTTATATTAGTGTATTGGAAAGGAGTAGGAAGGGAACTAGTAGGAAGGGAACTAAAAGATAAAAATGTTTTCAATCAGCTGGCGGTTCCGGTTATACCGGAAGTTGACAATAGCTTTGTGAATTTAAATGGAATAACCCCAATTTTTTGTTCTTAATCCACATTTAATTTTCAACAACTTTCGTAATACGTTTGCCAGGCCTAAACTTAATCGTTTTCGAGATATTGAATTTTTCGCAAATATTATGCAACCGCAGCAACATTTTGAAAAATAGAAGTTTCATAATTAGACTTATGCGATAATGTTCATACTTCATTAACCATTAGTTGAGACTTTGATCTTTTCAGAAATATACTAGGCGGGACATTCTTACGTACGTTCTTTACGAAATTAAATTTTAAAAACTTTAAATGACAAAAAGTGATTTTTTTAAAATGGCACCTACCAATTATTTTTATCTTATCGAATGTAGAATTAAAATCCTCGTTCGACGGTATTAGGTTTCCCTATACCTAAAATGTACCCTTTTAAACCTATTGATTATTGAAGGTTTTTCGAGTTCTTGCTGCAAAAGTGATCCTTTGACAATACATTCATTTGTTGTAAATTGAGTTGCCTACCAATTAGTTATCAATTTTGACATTTATTTAAGTTGGGTTGGTTGATTTCATACTTAGGGTGAAAAATCAATGCATGTATCGTTTGAAAATCGAGTTATCAAGATACACGATTCACATGGTTAGTTCTTTTTTATTAAATTGTTGTCAATTTTTATTAAATATTGACAACATAATGTAGTTATGGTTTTAGCTTATTTTATGATAATTTAAGAAAGGATAAGATAAATTACTAAAGAAAGTGATCAAATCGTTCTCCATTTCTTTCTAAACAAATCAGAATTCTTGATTGTACTCCATTGACAGCACCTATAACCAGTGTTGATGTCGAAAGAAGTTTTTCAAATGATAAAAGCATTGTTGTAAGTGATCGACGATAGAACATTAAAATGGAACTTTTAATGAACATTTAATAATTTCGTGTTTCAAACAGAAATAAGTTTGTTTTTACATTGTTTTTACTAAAAACTGTTAATAAAAAGTTTTTCGTTTTAAAAATACGTTTCGATTATTAAATATTATTTTGTATCCATGAATTAAAATGTTTTAAAAGTTTGTTTTATTTAAAGTATTGAAGTTTGTTGACTGAACATGTGTTCTCAATGCTGAACATTTATTGTAAGTTTTTGTTGAACTATTTAAATGTTAACGTTATATGAATAAAGTATTACAAATCTCTAAATCAATGCTTATTTAATCAAAAATATATATCTAATTTATACAATTTTGCAAAATGTTTTCTTTATGTTTTTTAAGCGCCTTTTTCACTGTGTTTAATGCTTTTTAATCTGGACTCTACTCATTTATAGTAATGGCATCTTTAGATTTATCACTGGTCTATTATCACTGGACAACTCATTCACGGAATAAAAACATTTAAATTATTTGTGCGATTAGAATATATGCAGTATTGGTAGATATATAAAATTTTAGATTATAGCAAGGTGTTGTTCCTACTATACTCTTTTTCTTCTTCTTCACTCTTCCTTCTACCCTTTCAGTCGTCGGATTTTGGAAGTCTGATCTGGTAATCTTGGATCAATTCATCATTCTTTCCTATTTCTTTCCCGTTTCTCTCTAATCTGCTCTATTATAGGTTCTTGGTTTGTTGCTTCCCTTATTGTTTCGTTTCGTACTTTGTCCCGTTTGGATTTTTCTTCAATTTTCCGAAGATATCTAATTTCAATTGCATTTATTTTGCTTGCATCTTTCTTTTGCATTACCCAATTTTCGCTGGCATATGTTATTGTTGGAATAGTAATCACATTGTGGACCATCATCTTTATTTTTTATCAATTTCATTTTTGCCTAGTACAGTTCTGTTTAGTGTGTAGTACAGTCTTGTCGCTTTCTTTGTTCTGTTTGTTATATCTAAATATATTCTTCCATGATTCGAGATGATAGACCTAAGTAATCGTACATTGTTTCTTCTTCCAGATTTTTTCCTTTACAGTTTACTCCGTCTATGTTTGTATCATCTGTTTGTCTGTCGTTTATTATCTCCTCTACCCATTTCGTCATTAGGTTTATTATTATTAGGTTATTTCTTGTGTTCGTTATTAGGATTATGTCGTCAGCGTATTGGAAAATAAACTCCTTAAGTTTATTCTAATTCCTTGTTTTTTCTTTTGTTTTTTTTTGCAATTCTATCCATGACAATTATAAAAAGTAAAGGGCTTAAGCCAAACGTGTCAAACTCAAATCCTGACATGGACCATACATAAACAAGGGTTAGGTCTACAGAAAAAAAGAAAAACTTCAAAATAATTTTCCATAATAATATAATAATAAGAAAACAAGAACGATAATATTAATATTTTCCTCCTGATACTAAGACATCTCTTCTCTGCTATCTTTCCTACATTGGGAGAAATCTTATTCGCAGTGATTACTTTCAAAACTGACCCAAGGTGAATAAAGTAATTCTGCACTTGACAGGAGATTTATTCCCTTTCATAATTGAAAATAAATAATTATATAATATGCGAATTTTCGAGTATTTTCAAACCTATCAGGTAAATATTTGTAAAATTCAGCCATGCCAACTGAAACACTGAATTTTGCCTTCATATCCGAATCACACTATCTCAATTACCTCCATTTCCACTTGATTAGGTACTGATTCTATATTAATTCTATAATAATTTAAAATCTGCAAATCTTGTGTCAAATTCATTTCTAAGGCTTAATTTTTTTTCTGCGTAGTTTCAATGCGACGCAGTTTCATTTAAACTTGATTTGTTCATATAGCATGTTGGAAAGTGCGTTAAATCTTCATTTTTCAACAGTTTTTCCCGAAGAACTAGCTTATATTTGAAATAATAGCTATAAATGTTTTGTTATATCAAGCATGGATGATAAATGTTGTAACCATATTGTATTATATACCAGATTCCTCTGATCTTTGCCATTCATCTCTTCCTTTCACTCCACCATAAATATTATTTGTTATTTTAATAATTTAGCTTCTAGTTGTTCTTGACAAATCCATGTTATTTCTGTTTCTAAGGTATCGAAAGTTGCTCTTAGGTGTATGAAAGCTAAGTAAAGTTCTTCATCTTCCTCTATCTTCCTTTCTATAATTCTTCTTAAAATATTATCGTTTGTTTGTTTGTTTGGCCTACCATACTCAAAATCTTAATTTCTTGAACTAAAGATTCATTAATTGTTGGATTGCTGATAAAGGATTTACTGAACACCCAATTCCTTTGGCATTTTTTTTTTCCTTCTCTTGAGATTATTTCAAATCGGTAGCTATAAGTGTTGAAGTGATATAAGTGTTGAAGTTTGTTAATAATAAAAAAATAATTAGAGTTTTCTAGTTTCATGTAGCAATAAACTACGTATTATTCCTCACACTTTACCTGATATCATTTCCAATATGACCAACTTTCGCCATCCAAAAGACATCAAGCAACATTTACATAAACATAGGTCTCGGCGATACCCTTGTCTTTTGCATAAATGCGGCATATTCGGTCATTTTGACAAGCGTATATTTTACAATGTCGTGACTGAGGTGCTTAAACGACGGCGAGAAAAGTTCAGGAAAGGGAGGAAAGAAAACCTTCAACATAAGCGTTCGTGAAAACAAAGCTTTTGCTAAAATTCAGATCGAATCTTTCGAGGACATTCGCCCAATTATCCGTAATTGGTGTTATTACATGGAAAGGGTAATTATTTTGTTAAGATTAAGTAATTTTCGTTAAGATACTAATTTATAAGAAGTGCTTATAAATTAGACTTTAATATTGGTAGAAATATAGTGTTTATTGAAATTTTAACACCCATAAGTTGAGCCCGAGAACGGCGCTCTAAAGTTTCGTTCACTTTTAAATATTTTCATGGGCGCATTCCACTTATAAGTAGGAAAGTTAATAATACAGTCCTGCGAACTCTAAAGAGTATTCTCTTTTAAAAAGTGGTTCTTAGAGCTTCAGGATTTTAATTAAGATCATATTTACTTTTAAGATGCAGATTTTGCTAAATATTGATTTAGGTATGTACTGGAATTACATTACAATTACAATAGAGCCCTACATTTCAAATGATTTGTTTTAGCACTAATGGTTTGATTCTGTTTTGGTAGTTTTCCTTCTTCTAGTGTGCGTTTGTCAGAAATCCTATATTATGATATGATCTCTCAAAAGTGCTCATATTTTATTGTCCTTTGTTGTTTCTTCGTGGACACTTTTCCCTTATATTACACTCAGTGTACTCAATTTTTTCAGACTTTACAAGAAGAACTAACTGGCGCAGTCTTCCATCCGCTGGACGACAACTTGCTCATCACCCACGGAAAAGGTCATCTCACGTTCTGGAACAGAAGGAAAGACGGTTTCTTCGAGCGCACCGATATCATCAAACCAGTAAATATTGTAACGATTTCACGCTCGCGAAACACCAAATTAACTACACCCAACTTCAAATTTGCAGCCGTCAAGAACGCTCATCACCAGCCTGCAATTCGAGCAGGACGGTGACGTCATCACCGCCGATAGCGACGGCTTCATCACCATTTACAGCGTCGACAGCGACGGATCCTACTTCGTCCGCATGGAATTCGAAGCTCACAACAAAGGAGTGAGCTCCCTCGTCATGCTGTCAGAGGGAACTCTGCTAAGCGGAGGAGAGAAGGACAGGAAAATTGCCGCGTGGGACTCATTGCAAAACTACAAGAGGATCACGGATACAAAGCTTCACGAAGCGGCCGGTGGGGTCAGGTCGATATACCCGCAAAGACCTGGTCGGAACGACGGAAACATTTATGTGGGAACGACGAAAAATAACATTTTGGAAGGATCTCTGCAAAGGAGGTTTAATCAAGTTGTGTTTGGTCACGGAAGGCAACTTTGGGGTCTGGCTGTCCACCCGGACGACGAACTGTTCGCTACGGCAGGCCATGATAAGAATATAGCGCTTTGGAGAAAGAACAAGCTGTTGTGGACGACGCAAGTTGGGTACGAATGTATTTCTTTGTGTTTCCATCCGTTCGGAATTGTTTTAGCCGCCGGCAGCACTGAGGGTCACTTGATAATCATCAATGCTGAATCGGGAGCCGTGGCAGCGACTGTAAGAGTATGCGGATCTCCATTAAATTGTGTTGGATATAACCCAGGTGGGTTAACATTTGACTATTAACATTTATGTACTACCATTTAAAATTTTTGTTTTAGCTGGTGATATGATAGCAATAGCCTCACAAAATGGAAGCGTATACATCTTCAGAGTTAGCAGAGATGGCTTCTCGTACAAAAAGTCCAATAAAATCCGTGGATCTCAACCTCTGATGCAATTGGATTGGAGCACGGATAGTAACTATGTCCAAACAGTCACTGCCGATTACGACCTAGCATTTTGTAAGGGAATAATTACTGTTCGTTTTCCTAAATGGTGTAGTACTAATTTTTTTGTCCTTTTTTTTGCTTTTTAGGGGATATTAAATCACTCTCTCCAGAGAAAAGTCCGATCGCTATGAAAGATACAAAATGGTATACGCATAATTCTACTGTTGGTTTCCTTGTTGCTGGTATGTGCAAACATATTTTAGTGGATTAAATGTATTTGTAATGTATTTTTTTTGTTTAGGTATATGGAATAATAGATTTTATCCAATGACGTCAATCATTAGTACTGCCAGTAGGTCAGCAGCACATGATCTTTTAGTTTGTGGGGACACCGATGGATATTTACGTCTATTCAGGTTAGAATAAATTACTGAATAACCTTGTATTTTTTATTATTCAATATGGTACAATGTATTTTCGCCCCACGTATTTGGGGGACAAAATTAATTACTATCTATTGCTAATTACTATCATTTACTATCAAAAATAAATACGTTAATTTTTTATACATTACCACATTTTTTCTTCTTTAATTTCCAGATTTCCTGTGCTCAGTACAAAAGCAGAATACAACGAAGAGAAATTGTACAGCGGGACGGTGGCTTGTGCGAGATTTTTGTTCAACGACCGCAATATTGTAACAGTTGGAGGCACCGACGCCGGTCTTATGCTGTGGGAGCTGACGGAGGAATAGCAAAAAGCTTCGTTTTACTTCGTGCCATCGGTGGTGAATCAGGCTGAAAGTTTCAACGAGTCCGAATACGAATCTGACTTGGACGCCCCCTTCGAGGTTCTGCACCTCAACTACCGCTAGCAGTGGTAAGAAAATGTGAAAAGGAAGAAACGGGAAAACGTATCAAGCATATTTTAATCGAAATTTTGAAAGAAAAAGTATATTCGTTTTTCTGTTACTGTTATAGTTATTGTATATTGTCTATTATACTTTGAGTATAATGAATTCTGTTATTCAATTGAATTGAGAAAATATGATTATAAATACATTATTGCGAATAATATGAAAAGCGCACTTCCATTCACAAATAGAATGAATAATTTAAACGTCTATTGTTTATTACCAAAAGGATATGGACCAAGAAATAATTAAACAATACATGTTTTTTTGTTTACTTGTAGATCCTGTGATAAATTCATTACGTCTGTACAGATAATTGAGGTTTTTTGTTAACCAGGTATGAAAGCAATCCAGTCTAGATGAATTATTATAGTTAATTGACAATATAGGAATATACCTTCAACAGAAAACTTTTTATAAATACCTAAAGTTGAGCATATAAAAATTAGAAAAGACGTGAGAATGTTAAGAAAAACCAAAGAACCCAATTTCAACAATAACTATACGTAGCAGTAGGTTATGTATAATACAAATATGTAACGATAAAACAACATTTTTGCACTGCATACGTATTTATAAAAATAATTAATTAGATGCATGTAAGTTCCTCAACATTTGTAATATTAATATAAAACTTACTAAAAAATTATATTATGCAATAATATTACAGTTGTTGAGGACTAGAGATTAAGTTAACCGATGGACGAATCGAAATTTCATTAATTGTTATGATGTTACGAGTTTCCAATTTTTTACCACTTTTCGAGTGCCTAAGTACAAGAATTTTTATACAAATGAGATTGTTTCTGGAATTTGGATTCGCCCGTAAACGTATAAAACACAGAAAGAAACTGCCAATAGCTATAGATTTTAATAACCAAATAACTAGTTTCTAATTATATTGCAACGAGAGCTTACCAAGTATGAAAATGATATGATGGTGATATGATATAATTTATTAATCACGAGGTAACAGCAGTTCAGTGATCTCCTGAATAATAGAAACACAACAAAGTTTTTTTTTTATTTTAGTCCATATATTCATAAATGTGTATGAGTTATGATATTAACACGTTTTTCAGAAATATAATGAAACACCCTCATACACATTGACGTAGGAAGAAAATATAAAATATATATTGAAAATTAAATTTTAAATAAAGTTCATTTAAATTTTATATTTTTAAATTTATTTTAAATTTAAAATTCTACTGCCTTACAAAATAGCTTCTTGGATTGAAAGTCCCATGAAATTTTTTTGAAAGTCTTACCTTTGTGGCCTTGGAGACGTGGAAATGCTCGATAGAAACAACTACTGATATTTAATTTGAGACATCGAACTACCGAACTCATCGAACTATCTCGAGAGATAGTTGTATGTAAAATAGATTTTTAAAATGGTTTACATTGTAAGGAAACACAGAATGGCGCTATCGGTTGTTTCCTGTATGGCGCCATTGTCGATGAAGTAAACATTTTTATAAATAATATTTTTAAAAAATTATTAATTTTTTATATTTTTTATTATTAATTCCACTTTTCAAGATAGAGAGATCAAGATAGTGAATTCTAAAAAAAAATCTTGAAAGAATAGCACCAAAAATAAAAAATCAAGATACAATTATGCGGTGAGCGATTTCACTTAATGAAAGGTTGACACTGACTTTAAAATTATTGGCTACCGATGGCTAAAAATGCTTTGAGTGATATAGAAATATTACGTTTTAATTTTTCTTTAATGTATTTATTTCGAATTCCTGTATTTATAATTTCAAACATTATCCCAGAATGTTGCCACGCTGTCTATGAACTATTAAAAGGGGACTACTTGAAAGTAAGATTTTTATATAATTTTTAGCAAAAAAGGAAGTTGGTGGAAAGTTAACTAGGACGAAACATGAACAGAAAAATATTGTGCAAAAATATTTATATTTATTGAAACAGAAATCCAAAATTAACCTCTTCGACTGAAAAATGAATACTAAAAATATTGAATAACTAATATCTAAATATTAAAATTAGATATTATTTATTATAATAATACTACTAATGCTAATAATTTTTTTTAAATGTATAACTAAAAATTATGATAGTTAAGTTAGTCAGTTAAGATAGTCATCTAAGATAGCAACTTGTATTTTGCTTTTTAATTTCAGTTTATTTGAATTGTTCTTTAAATTCCTCAAAGAGGCAACTGCAAAGTTCCAAAATATTTGTCTTACTTTCAAATTGGCTTACTTATTTCCGCCAGAGCTTTATTTAGCAATTCATCTTCTTTTTTTCGTGACAATTTTGGACTTTCTGGATTTTTGTCATTTTTTTGTTTGTTTTTGATTCAGACTGAATTTTTAGTCACATTTTTTTTAGTCACACCTAGAAAAAAAATTCACATAATATGGAGACTGGCGGCAAAATGAAACTACGTCCATTATAGGCATTACCTGCACAAAAGTACATCCAATATTGTAAAGAAATAAGACAAGAGTTAACGGAATACTTTTGTTCTCCAGGTGGGGAATTGCCACGGCAATATAAATATATTTTACACTATACTTATTTCTTTGTTATAGTAAGTTAAAGCCGAACTGTAACAATCCCAGTTTCCTGAGCAATTCGTTATTTTATTGCTCATAAACCCCTCCCTTCTAATATTTACTAAGGTCGGTTTTCAGCCAATGTGAATTAAGTTAATCATGTTATGAAAAAGGAAGAGGTAGTCAGGACTTACGAATACTTAAGCAGCATCATTTCAGATGAAGGGAAAATAGGTTTATATCTGGCTAATAGAGGAAAGAAAGCCACAAACATATATTATTCAGTCAACGAAACAATACGCGGAAAAAGATAAATAGATAGAGAAACAAAACGGAGAGTATTGAATTTATGGGCACAACAAAATAAGCCGGAAATAAAATTACTGCCATAGAAATAAAAAAAAAATCGGAAAATTGTAGTAAAAGGTCATATATTATGACCTAGAATATTATATAGCCAGAGAATATTATAGCCAGAGAAATAAAGAAATCAGAGAAAGTTTAGACCAAGAGCCAATCAGAGATCAAATAGAAAAGAGACAACTAGATCAGTTTGGCCATACAGTACGCATGAATTTCAAACTCTTTAATTAAAAGAGTGCTTGAAGCAGGAACTAGAGCTAAGAGGAAAAAGGATGGGAGATTCTTCGCCTTCCTCCTATTTCTTCCATTCTCTTGAACCATAGAATTGAAGAAATAGGAGGAAGGCGGTGAAGAATCATGGAGGTGGGGAGAGTAATGAGCAGCGATCGAATCAGCTGGAAAAGGGCTAAGAAAGAATGGTACTTTCAAATATCCGACGCCTAAGGGGCCTACGGATCTCGCGAAGAAAAAAAAATTAATAAATTATTTCTAACGTTAGGAACTGTTGTTACTGTCGTCGGTCATATCTATTGGTAACATGTATAATTTACTGTTGCTTCGAAAAGCCTGAATGCATGCTTTAGACGAAGCTGAACCTGTGGACGTCATCGAGGTCTCAATAACAAAAATGATCAACTTCATCTTCAATTAACTCATAGAATTCCATCACAATTGAAAAACAACGGACAACAGTAACAGTAAATAGATCGGCATTTGCAGTAATATCCGACAGACGTTTGTCATATATATTGGACACTTCATGCTGTTGGTAAATTATTAGTCACTTCAACTATCAGATGGGTATCAACGCATTATGAGAAATTATCTGCTAGATAAGTACTAAACAATTCAATTGATTAGTATTTAAAGTAATTAATTTACAAACCAATCAAGAAAAACTTGATTGATTTGTTACTCCAAACGGCATAAGCCTTCGAAACAAGCAAATTTACTTAAAGCTGGAACTTTGGTTGAACTGATCACAAGATGGGGGAATTTGTTTCGTCAGAGGTGGCGCTATTGTCAGCGAAGTTCGTAAAGTACTTTTATTTCAATATCTTTTATTGAAAATTACTTTAACATAATATGACTAATATTACAAAAGCAGCACTATTAAGTTAAATGGTCGAAATGAAGACTTTTGTTTCGACGCATTTCTTGGTATTTTTTTAATGATACCTCAGAAAGTGAAAGTGTTTCTCTATCAATTTGTCCGCAAGTATTTCTAATACGTTCAAGCACATTTTTGCGAGTTATTGACACTTTTGGACTATAAAAACAGACAGTTCGGCTCGTGACTCCGAAACTATATTACATAATTGGCTATAAATTTAGTTACCAATACCTCAATATGTCTATTAAGTTTCTCCACATCAAATGTTAAATTACACCATATGAACCTTACTTACTTATCTTCATTTTTTGCGAAGTTGATTAATTTTTGAACTTGTGGGTAGATGCCTGGATCAGATACGTCCCGCCCGACAATCCTAGTTCATTTGTTTATTGGCGATAGTTTTCATTGTTTTTTAGTAATAGCTAGCTGGGAGAAGAAAGCTTTGAATCTAACGAAAAATGATTGGAGAAGAAAGTTAGTAAAAAACATTGATAAAAGACATGTTTTGTTAAGGAATAATCAAATCACCAGTACCTCACTTTACAACTTCTTTTGAGTGGTACTGAGAAAGTTATACGCCGAAGGTTAGAATAATTTTAATTTGTGTGTTGCCCCCTATTTTTACTTATAATATTGGTGTCTAGATTATTATCTGTGAAATATTTTCCCACTAGTCTATTTCAAGAAGACTTTATAGATCTTCTTATAAACGGAATATTTTTTACAAATAAAAAATCAAATAAAAAAGTAGTGTGCTTAATCACATGTAACACATTTGATAATTTGTTACAACACTTATATAGATTGACAATAAAGTAAAAATTGGACGCGGTTGTAGGCTTTTACGGCCGGTGTTCATATTTCTTCGTTTTCCAGATGTGGTGGAGAGGGAACCCTGTACCTCTATTGAGATTATTGGGATGTTTATGGATTTCTATTGCTTCTAGGGTTTTTCTAGGGTAATAGTGAGATTCGCGGGCTATCATTTTGGTTTGGTTTAAAAAGGATTTTGTGTCCGGATTCAAGTATATACTCAGTAAGTGAAGATCCGGCTGTACGTTTCAATCTAGTACAGCGCTCGTGTTTCCGGAAGAAATCCAGGTCGATTGGAGACCTTCGAAGTAAGTTCGCTAGACTTTTGTGTTCCCTTCCTACTAAGATGTCGTGCCCACAACGTCATTCCTAAATGTCTTCAAGTTAAACACCACATCCAGTTCTGTTCTTCCCAATAGGTGCTTCGTCGAGCGGGTTTCGCTCTGGTTAGGAAACGAATCAGACAAACCAGATTGAAGTCTGCTTTCCTCAAAAATCCTTAATCTCTACCTAGACCTCGCAGCAACTCTTTCACAATCCGATTTTGAGCTATCACCTTAACTACCACAACCCATATCCGAACATTCAACGCCCTTCTTCCTAAACAAACTCCTACACCTGCTATCTTACTAAATACTGTCATAAACCATTCTTCCTGCCCATTGTCTCCTGACAGACAATTCAACCCATACAAGAGCCAGTCTTAACTTCGTGTTACCTCCCAAAGACATTCCCACCGACAGGATTATTGCCAGTGTTGAGGCTGCTCTGGTCAGACTCCAATGCCAAGTTTCCCAAACCCAATGTTCCTAAATCCAAATGAGTCGATCTAGAAAACCTTAAATCCAATCCTGATATTGTTATAGTCAGGGCTTACAAGGGCAACGCTACTGTTGTCCTTCACAGCCGAGAGTATGAACAGAAAATCAATTCCTTAAGCCGAATCCTACAAACATCTCCAACGTAATCCCTCATCCCTCATTAGACGTTCCATCACAAGCGTAATCAAATCATCCTCCATTCCCTTAAATGTACAAAAAATCTTGATTCATCACAACTCCAAATCCCGTAAACTATATGGTCTTCTTAAAATCCACAAACCTACTCAGACATATTGTTAGTATC
>JAWQRJ010002400.1:0-13595 GCA_033557515.1 Diorygopyx duplodentatus | reverse complement strand
TAAATTTCTTTCCTAACAATCTTGGTGATTTTTCGGAAGAACATGGCTTCCAACCGCTTCCATCAGGATATTAAAGTGATGGGATATTAAAAGAGATACCAAGGAAAGCGAACTGTATATATGATGGTCGACTATTGTTGGATGCTGAACAAAGATTGTACAAACCGACGACAGTAAAAAAGAAGAAGTTTGGAGGCGAGCCCAGTGGCAAATGTTAGGTATATTTGCTTTTGAATTTGTATTTATATTTATCTATTCCGTACACCCCTCCAAAGAACATTTTCACACGTTACCAACGTTGCCATGTGGCAATATCATTAAAAAACACGTTTTTTAAAATTTTCACATTTTTATCATTTGCGAAAAAACCTGACGTGATACGGAATTTTGGAAGTCAGTTTCGGAATTTGCGCAAAAAATCCATTCAGATACACCTATTCATTTGAAAACAACAAAAACAAGTTGCATTATTACTCGATTTCTAATAGCAACTGCATCTAAATTAGTATAAATTTATAACTGATAGAAAAACAATCAGTTGAAAATCAGTAAATTTTGTACTTTTAACCTTTACCTTTAATTATATACCGTTTTTCTTTTGACTATATCTTACCTGCTTCAAAAGTTAACATAGGGGGGGGGAAAGTATTTACGTGCTCCCTATATAGTTTGATTTATAGTAAAACATATTTAGACGTAATTATTTTTAAAAAAACATTTTAAAGCGAAACCAATTACATGAATTAGCTTGTTTTGCTTTTATCAAAACTTGCACATTTTCAGCAAGGATTTGAATAATATTTTCTATGAGTCGAGCATATTCTAATACTTCACTAAACAATTTTAGTTTCCAACTTTTACCATCAATGAAAAATTTAACATAATTACAGGTTAAAATCATGTACATGCAAGTGGCGCTATTAATCGAGCTTGGTCGTAAAAATGGAACAAGGTAATTTTAAAATCGCACACCTAATTTTATAACCGGTAGCATTTCATAGCCGCACATTTAATAACCGAGTTCCATTAGTACACGTACTCGATATACGAAAAAAGCAATGTACTTTTCGTTTAGTACTTTTACACAAACTAATACCTTGCGTTACCAAATACTTTTAAACACAGGTTAATTTCAGTTCAATTCACTGCAAAATCGAATTTGGGATTTTGCAATCAGTGTTTTCAATTATTTCGGTTTTCCGGTTAGTTTTCCCATCGAACCTTTTAGTAAAAATAATTGACTGCACCTTCACCTCCAGCGTCAGCAATTTCTGTTTCAAAGTACTTGAAATATACTTCCAAAGAATAATAATTAAACTAACCATATAAAGAATACGAAAACATATTTGTTGATTTTCAACAAATAATTCGAACATTCGATATTGAAACAGTGGCAAAAATTAAGTTTATTCAATCGCACTTCGCTTTTCTGATAGTTGCATGCACTAATAGCGAGTATACTTCGTTTTGTTAAATGTATTACGTCGTTAAACTTGATACGTCAAAAAATACTACATAACCATAATCGTAATAAAATTATGCTTAAATAAACCAGATATTCAAACAGCAAAATGAATAAGAAACTGACATTATATCCTACCAAAGGCATGGTTTATAGCTTAAACAATGTAATAACATTTTAATTTATAAATTAATCCCTTGTGCGTACTGAATCGAATGCCTTTTGTACTTGTTATTTTGCAAAACTGCGTTTCACCACCAATCATTAAGGGCGAATATCTCGATAGCGGTGCGACCTAGGAAGAAAATGTATTCGGAAAAAATGTATTATTTACCAGGGTTCACCGAAATACTCTATATATTATGTTTTACATTCCAACGTTTACCCAAAAGCATAAAATATTTACAATAAAAGCATATTCCACGAGTTACTGAATGTTTTAAAGAAACTGGTACTGGCGCTTTTTCGTTTTTTTTTTCAACGTTAAAATTGACAACGATAGTACAAACAATAATGACGATATAGACAGCATAATACACACATATTGAAAAACAAGATCGATCCATGTTGACAGAACCGATGAGCGCATTGGAAACCGGTCCAAACCATTCTGAAACCGCCGTTATTAACGGCATAGACGTCCACAAACCCAGTAAATTGTCAACATGACGTCGAATTGTAGTGCGTGCAATCCCTAGATATCGATGTCATCTGTGTATTTAGCAAACGCGACCCGCAGCAAACGCTACTTGATTTTAAAATTTCGCACACCGCGCGACCCTGACTATCGATTGTCGTGTACGTACTTTAATAATCATTGCTTATTTGCCATTTCTGCTGGCAGCGAATAATTTACGCAGAACACGGGGATTCTCGCGTTATTAGTCCGTTGTGTGTGAGGGGTTTCCGTAATGGCGTAATTAAACGCCGCGCCACCGCATTTGCGATGCGGTCGGAAGCGAATTTTAAATTTTAGGGTGTATGAAATGCTAAATTTTTAATGAATATACAGTGATGATAAATGGGTTCTTAGGGGAGGTGGTGGTTCTTATTAATTGTCTATCGATAAAACGTTTATGCCTGTATTATCCTATAATAAAGGAAAAAGAGGACAATAAGCGAAAAACATCAACATTATGTCCATGAACTGTAAATATACGGAAAATTAGGCTGTCTGAATTCTTAAATATGATCCTAATTTTTTATGTGCGTTTTCCAAAGATCCGAAAGTTTGGTGATGATAAGCAGTTGAATTTAATCGTTTTATACCTAAAAAACTAGAAGTTTCTTGGAATACATTAGCTAAAAATTCAGTACATTTATCTGTAACAATCTCCTAAATATTAAAATAAAGTTGTTAATGAAAGATCTTGCTACAATTTCGCTTCTTTCAATTTTGCTTCAATTTGTGGTAATCGGAACCGGTTTAGAAGGTGCAGATGTTTAGAAACCCTGTTTTTTGATAAGCAATTGTAGGGTTCATCGACAAACATCCTTATTAACAGGTGACCAAGTTGGTCACCTATAAATGATGATTATTATTATTAAATTTTCTGAACTAATTTTACCACATATCTAATACTGGGTCGTGATAAGTTATGGATTGATTCGAAGTTAGGGGATTTTACATTTTCTGATGTGACCATTCAAAGCTTTCTGCCTTGACTTTTGAAGACAAATATGTTCAAAGCTATAATTTGAGTGGTTTAAAAATATCTAAAATCATATGTTGGTAAAGAATTGACCGATAAGGTTCAGATACCTGAGTTAAGGGTGAAGTATTTCCAGTTATCGTTATTTTAAGTAATGTCATTATTTTAAGTTTTCTGAGCGTGATTTAATTTAAATAAATAGAAACCTGCAGGTAACCATATATCATGATGGTGTTACTGCAGTACTATTCCAATTACAAAATTCGTGGCATTCACAAAAATTGCTAGCGCATCATCACGCGATGGAAAAGCCAATAATTGAATTCTGCATTAGGCTTTTGACGTCGTTGAAAGCCAAGCCAGACACATATTGTGTAAATCACTTCCAGAATTTAAAGAAAAATAGATCCCTTCGAAGGATTATCACAAAAAAAACTACCACTTTAATAGCGTATTTCACAAACCTATCTTAGGTACCTAAAATGTCAACATGGACATAAAAACGACATGGGTAGCATTTTACGATCCACACAGTGGCAATCTTGTTAGATGTCCCAGGCTTAAAAAGCACGAGCTTCCTGCGCCGTGGAAAGTGTGTCAGTGCAGAAACAAGGAATCCCAAATATCCGATAACCATTTATCACCCAGGTATTGCCCTCTCCGACATATGTACGGGGACATCTCCATTTTATAGGGGCAGATGTGGTAATAAAATAGAGGGAGCGCTTGAATATTTGATATTTGAATTTCCCAATACTTTTTGTTGAAAAAGAAGGAAACAACTCCACCTGAAATGTAATATTAACTTTACGATTTCAAATGAGCTATTTATTGTATATTCATAGAAGGGTTTTAAACCCAATTGTAAGCCACTAGAATAAATGTTAAGGGATATGAAAGGTCGCGCGATGTTCCAAACACAATAGAGGCATGCTCTTTATGTCCAAGAGAGGTAAATTCTTGGCTCAGCAAGCAAATGGGATATAAATCAAAATATAGCACCGTTTCTGCTAAAGTCAGGTTTCGGAACTGTTTATTTCTCCATTAGCAATGTAAGTTATGTTATTCCTTTCACAAATATAGGTGACACAGTAATCACATAGTTCACATTTTATGTTATATAATTACTTTAAAATGACAGGTAATTGTGAATAATAATTAAGATCCTTCGTCATATTTACTACTTTTGACAATTATTATTAATTACGAAAAAAATCTCATCACTTTTCAAATTAATATTAACAAACAAACGTTGAGAAAGGGTATTGGAGGCTTTTTGAAAATTGTGGAGAAGTTCAGATCTGAATATCTGAAGGAAAATATCCACGCGCACTTTTAGGTAGTAGTACGCGGTAAAAAGGAGTTTGAGTGTTAAGGATAGATCTTGTACGCTTCTGTTTTAAATTCTACGCGTGTGTTAAACTATATTATATCTTTATATCTATCTAATACTATTAAACGAGCTAATCTTGCTTATTTATGTATTTATTTGTCCATAGGCTGGTTTCTTAAAAGCCACGCAATGTTGGTGATATTTACAGAATTTAGAGATTAAGATGCGATTGAGAGATTTCGACTTTTACTAAAATCAATTATTTTTTCATAAGCGTTTCAAAATCGGCAGAAAACTGCTGACGTTTAATGTGACACATTGAAATCGAAACGGACAAAAAAGCCTCAAGGTAACCGCACATTTGGGAGCATCGGATCGACCGAATGCATTAAATGGATTTGAACTTTGTGAATGGACGTCACATGGTGACAGTAGTCTATCAAGGTAACCGGAATTGAACGAAATGTCCGCACCAATTTCAAAATCGAAAGAGCTTGCAAGTGAAGTAAAGTTTGACTAAGGAATATAAAAGCGGAATACGTAAATAATTTTAAATTAAATATAGACAATATTTGGGAAACTCAACAAAGACCAGTCCACCAGGTGCTTAACAATAATACGATAATTTGAGATCAAAAGTATATTTAACTTTGGATATTTTAAGCATTAGTGATACAAATGTTTATAGAAAGATAAAATTTGCGAGTGCTCAATATATCTCGGGAACGAAATTGCAGATAAAGTAAAGTTTGATTGAATATTTGTTAATCTAGAAAAGTTTTTTGTGCCGTCACATAATAAAAAATTATTTTGGTCAGTTGTTTCGTATGTCTATTCTTTAAAAATAGGTTAATAAAAATTGATAATAATAAAAATTAAACTAGAATGGTTAACAAAGAACACAATAGTAACAATAACAAAAAAGTTGTCCGGTGCGGCAAAATATGATTTTGAACCAAGGTGAGCAATTTTCTATTCAATTTTCTAATCTTGTCATAAATTACGAATACATATCATAAAACTCTAATACTGCAAATGTTGAAAATTTTAAAATTAAATTCAAACAATATGTTCAACAGTATGCCTTCTTTCCTAGCTGTTATACAAACGTTGAAAGTTGGAGTATCGCTAAATTAATTAAAAATGTATTAAGCATTGATTAATGGATGAAGCAAGTGATTTTAACAAACATCTAGATAAACTAATAAAAGGACAATTTAAAAGGTTGGAATTCGGCCTTTTTATAGGAATATGGATAGTTTTAGGTTAATGAGTATGTAATGAGTGAAAAGGTAATAAGAGAAAAGCGTGAAATTTAAAATTAAATTGCAATATCTAAAGGGATGTTAAAGTGTCAGTAAATTAATCATAATGGACAAATAAAGTGGCCAATTCTAAACTGTTTAAGAATTGGTTGGGTAAGTTTCTATACAGGCATTTGGAAAGGTAGCAAGGTGTTGTAGGAAGCAAAAATTCATGTAACCATATGAGTGCTCTTAAATATAAATCTGGAGTAAATAGACAATATTTTGAACATGAAGGGTCATTGATATGAGTACAATAGTATCATATTTCATAGTATCATATTATAGACATATATACCTTCTTCACCCTGCATTTCTGGTTCAACAGTGCTGCGAGTTCTTCAAATTCTAATCCAATTTCTTGTTCGAAGGCGAATCTACCTTCTTCTTGTGCTCTTAAAATAATATCTTTCAGAGCATCATGTAATTCAATTTCTTCGTGTATTACATGTGAATCACCGATGTTATCTTTATGTTAACTTTCGCTATTTTAAGGGACACGTATAATAGTTTATAATAAAACGTACTTATACTCCGCAATAATAAAGTATGAAGATATAGTAAACTTTCCTCCAAATTACAACTAAAGATTGAAAGAGTAAGGAAATGCAACTTATATACCTATAGACATCATCATAAAGTACGTATATCGATGTGGTTATTTATTTGTGAGGTTATTATATGTTATAAACAAGTTTGTATAGCAAGGATAAGCCATAATTTTCAAAAACCAGAGACTGGCAAAAACGAGAAACTGTGATAACGATGGCAGAGTTAGGAATTTTCTTTCCATGAATTTTGCTGGTTATAATTTTTCACGGAATGTTTCGTTGGTAAGATAATTGCTAAAAAAACACTTAAACTGATGATTTGTTTTTTTTCAATTCTAGGGGTTAAAACATCCACTAGGGTTCGATAGATATTCGACTCGACTAGGTCATTCAAGAGTATGTATAAAGAAATTGAGGTTGGTGCTAAAAAATTACCTACACCCCGAAAGGCACCCCAGCGATAGGGCCGTTAAGAAAGTATACAACGCTCTTATCCCTACTAAACTAAATTAGAACTAAACTAAACTAAACGAAACTAAACTAAACGTACCATATTTCATTAAAATTTGGGTTGCCTGTGTTCTCTTGTTAGCGGTTTTTGAGATATTTAGAGATTTGTTGCTTATATTCCTATCATAACAAATCTCGTGGTTTTTAAAGTGGTTTTATACTTGTATAAAGGAACATCGTCAAGGTGCTCTGTCTTTACCAAAGCATTGTGAAACTTTTACAACAATTAACATTCTACAATTATTGACTAATTCAATATTTTAGTAGTACTTGCACAGTGAAACGCAAATATCTTTAAAGGAGTTGACAGACTCTTTTGCCAATGCTTTTACTAGAAGATATAATTTATCTTTTCCTTAAAAGGTATAATCGTTTACACCACAGTTGATGTGCATATATACAAGTTTTGTTAAAAAATCTTTATAAACCAAATGTCAATCAAATGTTTTTTATTTATTTATTACGTTTACTTACATTTTGTTTAAGTTTTCTTTCTGAATATTAAATAAAAGTTTTAGTAGTGCAAGTTATAGGTAATCTGTTGTTGAGATCCCCTTCAGTAAACCTTACAGCATGTCGCTGGCAATAACGGAGTTCTGTAATCAGCGGGGGACATTTAGAGAGACGCCGTTCAACGGGAATTTCCCTCACTTGCATCCTTTTATTCCGCTATAAATTAGCAAACACCCTCTAAAGTCTATTTACATGTCCCAGTAATCCAAACACGTGACGGAGTCGGCCGGGCGTTCCGACCCCGCACGAAGCCCTTGACGACTTTGGCCTCGCGAGCGTTCACCGTTTAGGCATTCCGGCAATTCCGGATCGATGGGACGGCGGACGACGCGACGCAAGGTGTCACGTGATATCATCCTCTAAGATTCCGCGCCGCGGTGACGTTGACGACATCCGGTTAAAGCGCTTAAAATCGATGGCCAATCTCTAAACCATCCCGGACGGGATTTCTGATATAACTGTGCCGAAAAGTGTCACAATGTTTAGTTGTAGAGATGGCACATGCCTTATATCAAAATAAAAGAAGGTAGAGGGAAGAATTAGTACTTTAACCAGATATATATTTTCAAGTTCCCTTCAATGTTTCAAACAAACCGGTCAGTCCACTTTATATTTAGCAAAGGGTAACATTCTAATATAAGGGATCATAATAAGTTGTTTACTAGACTAAAATAGCTGGGTTAAAATTTATCTCTTGTTTATTTTAAGATTATTTCAAAAATTCACTATATTTATCGACTTAAAATGCCATGTTACAAATAATCTACACTTACCGAAATAAGGGAGGATGAATGTGCCTGCGGCCGAGAAAGCTTTTGGGAACGTGCTGCAATAGAGAAAGATCTTGATAGTAGGTAAGAAATGGGGGTTCCTCTGACGTCAGAGGAACCCCCATATGGGTGGGGGGTTCCTATTTATTTAATTTAATTAATTTATTAAAATCTATTTTTGTCTACGGTGGCCACATTGCTAAACCTAAAAAGATCCGTTATAAATAGCAAACTTTCTTCATACTTAACATCACTAATCTACCACACCAACAAAATGTAAAAATGAAAAAATAAAGACATTCATTCATTGTGAGTCCGAAATCAATATTAGCAGTTAAACAGCTGATTTTCTGCGAACGAACAGAACAAAGAAAACAGCACCTGTATATTGAAAATATTCAATAATTTTTTTTAACGAAGTGAACATACAATGGAAAAATTGTGTCGTAAAATGCACAGATGATGTTCGAACAATGTAACATTGCACGTTTCACAGTGAAGCTCTTTCTGTCAAAGATACATATGTGCCTTGGTTTGAATTTACTATTACGGCAGTTACTTGGCCCTTAAAATACTTTCTCTGCATTTTGTAACGCTCCCCAAATAAACGGTGGCGTGAGTTCGATTTAGCAATCGTTTTTTCGGCTCCCTATATCCACAACCTAGCTATAATTAGCAAAAACTTTTTTTACATCTTTAACGGAGCTCGGTGTTCGTCTGACTTTCTCCTTTTTTTTAAATCTTATATTTTTTGAATTCCTATAATTCTGGTGGCGCCATCGTACGGCCAACCATTAAACTATCGTCATAGCCGCCTCCGTCAATATCTGTTTCGATGTCCGCCGATAGATCCCGCCAGTAGTTCTGTATCGATATTTTCCATGTGTTTACTTCAATTTTATTTATTTACGATATAAAATGAATTTAGTAAAAGTCGAGACATATCTCAACCGATTCCTTGCACCCGATTATTGAAATCTTGCAAATATTGACCGGCAACTTAAAGCCGTTTTCCCGGTCTGGGGAATACATACTGCATACATACCCACACACATACGAGATTAGCGTGTTTAAGAATATAAGATTAGAGTAGATCAGACCGGAAAAGGGCAGCCGACTTCGTTGAGGAACTGAAAGAGAAGGTCTGTGCGTCCTTTTTTTCGTTTCTTTCACTTTTTTAATATTCCCTCCTGTACAGAATTTTTTTTTCATCCGAAAGTTTTTCATCCGAAAATTTTTTCTCATGCTTGATGTCATTCAACAATGCTTCACACTTGAGTGAATGAAAAAACCCAAAGAAAACGTGAAAAAAGGCAAAAAAATGTAGGGGGAAAATTTAAAAAGGGAAAGAAAAAGCAACAAAAGTGAAAAAAATCCGCGCCGATCTTCTCTTTCAGCTCCTCAACGAAATCGGCTGTCCTTTTCCGGTCTAATCGGTGGCAAGCCACAACAAACGATGAAGGAAACTTCATCGACCTCAGAGGAAACCTAGTCGTGATTGTCATCCTCCCAAAACTTTCTGCTAATCTCATAAACTTCAGTTTTTTGTATCCAAACCACTCAATGATCCTTTGGCGATTTTCCGGCGCGAAGTGACTCGACGATGGTCGCTCTTGGGTGCTGGTCCCTACTCATGTTTGTGCTGGTTTACACATAACTGTCGCTAGAAGGAGCATTAATGCTAATGCTCCAACTACTGTAAAAAAAGAACAATAAAACGCCACAAAAATAATACCCAATCAATTTTTTGATCAATTTACAAACAGATATTTCCTTACGAAAAACCCTACGTAGCATTCAGTTTGCCGTTGTTTATGTTATATATCGATCGGTGCTACATCGCAATATATAATTCAAACTACATTGTAGGTCGTCGACACTACCCGATCTATCGTATATGGTAAAACTTTTGCCGCTTTATTGGTTAATTGAGCGTAAAGCATACAAGATTCGTCGATGCTATATATAGTATTAATTATAATCATTTAATTATACTCATGTCGAAAACGTCTTGTGTCCTCATTTAAGCAGTAAGGGTATTTAGGTTTTTATATCAGAAATATTCTCGAGTAAAACTTTTTTTGACAACATTTTAAGACGTAGCATAAACGTTTTTAAGAAACAGAAAAACTTTATTAAAGCACAAAATTAATAATAGCGCAAGGTTTAGTTGTTCAAGTGTCGAAGTGTCGAAGTGGTTTTCATACATCTCTAGGCTATGTCGTTTAAACTTCTGAAGTTATAATTTCTTGAATATGTTATTGTAGCTATCTCTTATTTACAGATGATTAAAATATTTAAACATTTAAATTTTTTAAATAAAAATATTGTTTTCTTATCTTACATTATTAAACTTGTTCATTTATATATTTATTTGTAGGCATCGCTTCGAGAACTGGGTCATTAGCATGGGTGATATTCAGATTATATTAGCAGGATTTAGAGAGAAAGATGCGGGAAATCGATTGGGATAGGTCTCAACCTTCAATAAAATCGTTTTAAGATATAAAAATGAGTTTTTGCGCATTATGGCCAGCTTTCGGACATAGAAGAAGAGCTGGTAGAAGGCTGTTAGTTTGACCTTGATGGCGCTGCCAAATCAGGCGAGCGAGCGGGGTAAAAACCAAAAATGTTTTGTTTCTTACTTCGAGCGAGCTCGGTCTTCCAGGCACTGCTATTTATTTGCTATAATTTTTTTCTGCATCATAGTTAACTGTGAATTATTATTTTGCGTGTGTAAACAAGTGAGGCAGCATCGTAATTCATTTTATAACTAATATAGAAAATATTCAATCCATATTTAGTTTGATTTAATTAATATCATTGCATGTGAATAAACAACTCGTGTACTACCTCTGGTAATTACAATATATGGCTTAATATTTATCATAAAATGTCAATATTTACTTTAAAATAAATTCGGTTTGGGACTATTTATAAACTACATCCGCAACAATTAATAATGCAAACAATCCCATGACGCACCGAAATCTACGCCGACATAAGTTTTAATTTATTTATGGAAAGATATAAATTATTCCCATATTGTAGGAATCCTAATCAATTTAATCCCAAACGAATGAAAAAAACTGTTATGTACTTCGCCTACTTATCCATGGTGTATCTATTGATCAGAGCATCAGTTCAGATAACCGGGGGCCGTGAATTCAATGCCGGTCGTAGAGTTTAATCATTTTTATGTTTTAAACAGTTTCTTCTATCCATCGTATGAAATCTTCGTGCGGTAACTAATCATTTTAAACCCCACATAAAATATTTCATTTTTCCCATTAAGGTAGCGCAAGTTATATTTACTTATTAAATGCCGTTTGGCAATATATTTCGGTTAGCATAATGTCGCCGCTACCGATTACGGCGTAAATTATGTGTTCCACTAGAGGTAATGCATTTCGTATTGAATGTGTTCGGACCGGTTAGATAAATTCTGGTGTTGCGAGAGGTTAATTTCGATCTGATAAATGTAACAAACGCGAAGTTTGATTCAAAATTCGCCGCCACCACCGCACGTTTTCAAGGAATTGCCGTAAATCATACATTTAAGCGCATTAACGTAGCGCTGGAACAGTAAGTGCTACGTTCGAATGATTCCGGTATACTGAAATAGCATATTATTACCAGAAATACTATATCGTTGACAAATTTTACCGTATTCTATATTACAGATGAAATATGAATATTTGCACGAAAGTTTAAGCTCCACCAGAAAGTTATATTAGAGTTGATGTGACAATTTAGTCCCGCATGCAGAGCTTCATGAAGATGATGTTACAAATATTTATGAATAGACTTTTCTTATATTTTTTTATATATCTCTGAAGTAATCAGTTACAGTATGTTTAATTTAATTTTAATTACTTTAATTTCAGCTCTTTTGTTATTTAGTTTGTGTTGTGGCTATCAGCGCTTATTATACAAAATTAGTAACATATCAAAATGGTCAACTAGGATTATCTATACAGGCTGTCCCAGAACTTCGTATACAAACTTGGAGGGGAGGTAGAGAACATCGTTAGGAACCATAATTACATAGGAAAGCATGGGCGGAAACGTCACCCTCACGTGTTAAAGAGAGGCAAAGACATAGTACGGCTACAGTAAAGTGTAACAGTGAAGCGTTGTTGGAGTCCGTATGGGTTGTCTAAGACCCACATGTGCGCGTTGAACACCCCTTCACGTGAAAAGGTTGCTTCATCACTGAACATAACAGAATTGGAAAATTGCGGTTCGGTCGCACTTTGGTGAAGAAACCACTGTGCAAACGCGACACGTCATGCTGCAGTAATTGAACTCACTGAAGATTAAGGGGATGTTAGGCGTCGTCCTGCAGAACCCGATGGTGAGTTGATCCGGACGTTCCGGTGGTAGTGGCACCGGTGCCGACGTTAAAAGCTCACGTACAGCGCCACCTATCGATTTCCGCCCATGCTTTCGTATGAAATTATGGTTCCTAACCATGTTCTCTACCTCCCCTCCAAGTTTGTACACGAAGTTCTGGGACACCTGTATACAACTGGCTTTCTAGTGATTCAAAGGAATCTGAATTTATTATTATTATTACTCATCCCACGTATTTTGACACACAAAAAATAATTGAGATTCTATTCTAGTTTGTGTTAATGTTAAGTAATTCTACATACTTTTTAAAATTAATTCTGATCCTATACAATACAGTGATTGCTGCTATATAAAAAAACTATAACACTGTTATTTGTGAAAAATATATTTACACTGTGAATCTTACATTATTTGGAATTATTGGAGAAAATGAATTCCCAGTCTGATACCCTATAGATATATAAATATAAATCGATCAATTCGTTTTCGAATAAAATGGGTTTAAGGGTTTTTAATTAAATCTGCAAATAAAACAACCATTTTTATATTATTTTTTTAATTCAATTTTTATTTAATCAAATGTTGAAAAGGCTGTCCATTACTTTGTAAATAGTAATACAAACGGTTTTCAAATCCCATTCTAACATTTTTAAACGTTTCCCTTCTTATTGGCATACCTTCCCTTGTAATTCGTTGTCGAAGACCTTCAATTGTTGAAGGTTGTGTTTTGTGCACTGCTGACTTCAGGTAACCTCATAGATACAAATCTAGGAAGATAGATTAGGAAATCGCGCAGGCCATTCTATCGGACCCCATTTTCCTATCCGCAGTCCAGGAAACTTTTCATTTAAGAATCTACATCTTGTTGGAAGTGACTGAGGTTTTCATTCAAATTCATATTTCTGTCAATGTTTTGTTGGGTTTTAAATTTTTAAATAATAAAAGGGTTCAATTATGATGTCTAACATAATTCTAAATTTCCATTTATATTTGCATCAATAAATAATGGTCTGATAATAAAGGGTCTTTCAACAAGAGGTTTCATTTTAAATTAAGAGAAAAACGCAGTTTTTTTGTGAAAAGCGGGGATATTTTTATGCTAATCCAAAGTACAGACTCTGAGGTTAGTAATGGAACACTATAT
>JAWQRJ010002399.1:0-13599 GCA_033557515.1 Diorygopyx duplodentatus | reverse complement strand
CTACTTCGGTGTAAAAGTTATAAAAGGTGTAGAAGCTCGATGCACCAGAAACTTAATCTTTATTATTTTTATAACTAAAATGCGATTATTTACGTATCTTCATTTGTAATATATGCAAACTGAGGCGGACACTGAAAGTCCGAGCAAAGCTCGGAGTACTTGATGGACCGAGCGCTAGCTCGGTCTACCAGGTACTATATACGAAAACGTCATAAGAAGTATTGAGTTTCATTTGGAGACGTGTGGAGGAAAATATTTTGATACAAAAAAAAGTCAAATATTAAATTTAAAAACATCACATTGATTATAAGAATATTAAACAATGACAAGAAATTTGTTTAAAATGATAACCAGTAACCATACAGTGTGCCATAATTCGAGACAATTGGTTATAAATTTTTATTACATACAAAAAACCTATTTTAAGACTGTTTCGCACATTAGCACTTACTAGTAAAAAAATAGTTTTTTAAGTCAAGGCAAAAGAGTTTTTGCAAAGATTATAAATTTTGATTAAAAATTTCTAATTTATGGTTTTCGCACATTTTCTTTTGATATCAATATTTAATCATTTCATTTTGAAACTTTTTGGGTAATGTTAACGAATATTGTCTTTTTCTTAACAATAACACGTCGGAAGCAAATTTCAATGCCTTCCTTTATTATACTGACGTACTTAACATCTTTCTATTACCCATGAATACCGACATGTCCTACATGCACACACATCTCGCAATCTCCCATAATTAAACATTCGTTTCAACACATCGTCGCGGAGCGTTATTGGACCGTACATGCATCGTAAAACAAAGACGCAGTTGTACTTCCAATTGTTAACAGTACAACAGTTGAGCACTCACCTTCTTCCATGCATTTGGTGATGTTCTTCAGGCACAGCCTGCCGTTCATTTCATTTGCGAAGACGGTCTCGCCATCGACCATCGAATCCAAAAGCACGTCTATGGATAAATGTCCGTTTGTCACGTTGGCACCGCCTATTAAAGCTATTAATTCGTCTTCAGAACGATTTTCAGCCGCGTTGGTACACGTGTCACTACTAGAGGTCGGTATGGTGCACAAGGAACACAAAGAGAACAATAGAAACCGCCACATTTTTATCGGCATTTTTTTGTTGAAGGCCTATTGGTGGTATTGGTTCTATTTGGTATTTGTTAGGATACGTTAACCTGAAAAGAAGAGAAAAGGAAACTTGTAAATACTTTATTTAAAATAAAAACGAATCGGCAGCATCTTCAATAGGATATGAAATAAGATTCGCTTTTTCAAAGTTCCAAAAGGGAATGTTATTTTTTGGAACTGAAAAAGGAAGGCTTATTTCGTATACTTTCTTGGCTGCCACCCACACATTCTTAAGGTTCATTAAACATTCTTAAGGTTAACACTATACAGCCAGTACTTAAAAAAAGGTTTATATTATAGAGAGTATATAGAAATTACGTTCGTATATTCAAATAATTATAGCTAACTATGCTATAAATGTAATACATGTAATTGTACCACGTTCTTACTTTAATACGTTCACTGTTGATAATTTTTCATCGAGCCTTTGATGAAAAATTGTTCAATGGTGCATGACGCACCGGTGTTGAATGTACCAACTAAGTGCTAGTAAAAGAAAACCCGATGTAATATTTGAGTGGCGCTTTGTCATTCCAATATAAAAATATGTTTGCCCGTAATTTTGTTCTCAAAGAAACTGTGTATCAACAGAAAAAGTTCAACAACAATGTTTCTACTGCCTAAAGCAATTGTAGAGGTAGAGACGGTATTGATAATAAATTACTTGATTTCTGGTATACTAATAATAATTATATGAATTTATTTGTGATGTTCATACTTACATACAGTATTTTCACTCGTCAATAAAATATAATATAAGATATAATATAAACACACAGTTGGTAATAGAAAACGTACAGACAATGGGCAGCGTTACAAATAAAAAGGTTTAAAAAATTATCATTTGTAATAAGTGTGTCACGTCGTTAACTTCTATTTTATTCTGAAACCTAAACCAAGAGATAAGGTTAAAAGTCATTTACTTGAGTAGTTTTTAAAAACACAAATATTGGAGTGAAAACCAAAACTGGCGCAGTCAGTAGGATTGGTTAGCGTAATTGTGACGACAATAGTGGTGTTTGTCAAAACTTCGTAACTAAGAAGAACAAAAAATAACAAACGTCGACATATAAGAGCAAGTGAATTCAAGCTACCAAGAATTCAAGCTACCAAAGCTTCAAATTGGTGAGAGTATCAACCCCGAATTGGACGAAAGGATCTGCTTCTAAGTGCCAATCAACCCCGGTCAGTGGATCAAATTTTCGAGAACCACCAGAACGAAGAACAATGCAGAGCAACGAACCAGAAAGAAGAAACAACGCAGAACAAGAAAGAAGAAACAACACGGCCATTAAATGAGGACAGTAGAAGTATTGAAGTCACTGTACTCAGAGATAATGGAAATAAAAACTCCATCTGGTGCTCTACCAATTGGGTTAGGAATTCCCTATAATAGTAAACTATTTTTTGAATTAATTACGCAGATAGATATGAACATTGTATTAGAACTATACGATTGATATAAGCAAACTTTTATGATTTTTTTAAATGACAGATGTTGCAGAAATGAATATAACGATTGAATTAAACGAAGAAATTAATTATAAAACAAATGCACTAAATTTAAAACCAAGAACAAAGCGAGGTTTATTAAACATATTGGAAAGCGCAATTAAATTTGTGACAGGTAATTTAGACCATGAAGATACTGAGTATTATAATAACATAATTGCACAAGTAAGTAAATCCAAAACAAATACAAGAATAAATAGTAACTTTCTACGAGTAAGTGAAGCAATAAATGAATTAAATGAAAAACTCTATTTATTTCAAAATATACGAACACAAATAGTATATATGCAAGAATTCAGCAATAAATTAAGTGATATAATTCCGATTATCGAATTAGCTAAACGAAATATTTTGCATTCAATGTTGCTACCTCCAGAAATACTAATTGATGAAATAAAACAGATACATTTTGACAACAAACATTTATTCCCTTTCAAAATATTAATGGAAAATGTGTATTTGATAGAAACTTTAACTACCTACTATAAAGGTATATCAAAAATATAATGTTTATGTATTTATTTATAGTGCAAATATCAATAGCCTATAACCATGAGTACCAATGATATGATATCCTTTACCAACGTTGATTAATAACCTATATGTGCAAGTAGAACCCGAATCTCGTTTCATTATAGATACAGATGAAATATATCCTTATGAAAGAAAGTAATAAAAACGTAAAGTCAATAATAAAGTAATAATTTATGAAAAAACGATTTCCTATGTTTTAACCAAATTAATCATTACAATAAGGATAAGTGTGAGCTAAAGATTAACTCACGGAGATGTAAGGCAGTGTGCTTTTCATGAAGTAAAAATAAAATCTTACAAAATAATTTTATATCCCGACGTAACTATTGTAATTTTAAAAGATTATATGCGAATAAATGAAATTTGCGGAAAATTAACAAGAATTGTGATACTGAATTGATACGTGATTGATAATTTTTGTTTACAATTTGATATACGCCTTTAGTATATCAAATTGTAAACAAAAATTAGTGTAAATATGATATAAATGGAACTATAATACCAAGGAATTTTGTGACACAAATTAAGCTAACAACTATGTAATTATAAATGATAAAATACCTTACTTAGAAATAAACATCAATAGAAGTAATGTAATGCTTTACGTAATTGTTGTAATAATTATACTTATTGTTTCATCCTTTGTTACAAAACGATTATTAATAATACGTAAGTTATTAATAATACGTAAGAAGAAAAATTCCGACAATTCCAAGAAAGGAAGGAGAGTAATGATGTTTACTAATCAGTATTAATAATCTACTAACTAAATTTAAATTTTTAACACTGTTATTCGTCGACCGGTTTCGGTATCATAGTACCATCATCATGGACAAACATGATGACTTTTTGATTACAAAAGTATCATTATAAACTATAATTAAAATCACGTGTTAACTAACAAACACGAAAAAAATAGAATTATTAAAATCAAAACGAATCCCAAATTCACTATTTGAAAATTCACACAAATTTCACACCCCTTTTACTAATCTGTCATCTCTGAAACTAACTCAAGAAGAAGAAAAGCTTCTTCAAAAAGGACATAAATATGCTCCGTACAAAGAAATCGACTTTCCAACGTTGACAATAGAAATTGAAGCAGCCATTAAAAACCACCCAGAAGAAGAAGAAATCATGAAACAAATTATTACAACCATTAGAAAAGAAGAAAACCTACATCATCGAAGTAAAAAATCAAGAGTGCATGAAGATCAAGAAAACATCACACTACGAAACCTACAAAGAAAGATAAAAGAAGAAACATCGTAGTTACAACAGGTGATAAAAACGCTGGTATAATCCTAATGAATAACGTAGATTACATTCAAAAAACACAACAATTTATACAAGAAAATGACTTTATAGAGATAAAGGGAAACCCTAATCTAACTTTTCAGAATAATTTCAAAAAAATCATAAAAAATACTTGAGAAACTTTAAATAAATATAATTTCAATCTTAAAAAAGCATTACCTATGAACCCAATAACCTCTAAGCTACATTCACTCCTAAAATACACAAAAATGGCATTCCAATTAGACCAATTATAATCTCCACTAATTAAGAAATAAAGTATGAACTAGATTTCTAAATTCTTAGTCAATTTTTTCAAAAAAAATTAAATTCAATTCACACCTAAACATACTATAAAAAATCGTTACAATTTATTTGATACATTCACAATTTAGTACTACCTTCTGAATTTACAACTTTATTATTTAACATTACTAACTTATACACTAATATTCCTATTAAAGAAACAATTTCCATAGCTACACAAATCACTTAAACAATAACACAGATGCCAGTAACTTAATAAAACTTGTAACTGCTTGCATTAATCAAAATCACTTGACATTTAACAATAAATATTACAAAATGATTGAAGGTTCACTTAAGGGCTCCCAACTTAGCGGACTTATGAGTGACATTTTCATGAACCATTTAGATGAAATTATACACAAAAGCAATTTCGAATTCATTAACAAAATTATATTATGGAACAAATATGTAGACGATCACCTCACAAGCAATAATTCAAACTTCGGTAGACACATAAATATTAACAATCATAAATTCAAAACAAAACAATCATACAATCAAAACCAATCAGGATTAATATTCCAACGTTAGCATAGTTCGTAGAAATGTAGAACGTAAGTTACACTTAACCTAATATGTACAATAATTTAACACGTGATTTTCGACGAATAAAAATATTAAAAATGTAAATTTAGTTTCTAAACATACTCATTAGTAAAAATCATTACTCCCCTTCCTTTCTTGGAATATTATTACAGCCATACGCAAGGAAAAAATTAAAAAAACATTAAATATGTTCAACGATATGAATAATAACATCCAATTCACGGTAGAGACCGAGAAAGATACAAAATTAATTAGATCTGCTGATAGCACCATAATAATATACTAGCATACAAAACATTTTCAGGGCATTACATCAACTTCTTTACAACATAAAATAAAAATAAGGACATTAAAAGTAATGAAAAACAAAATTTTGTTTTTAAAAATTTGAAAAAGATCTGCAGCACATTTGCTCACCTCAAATCTAACAAAATTAAAAACCGATAAGAAAAATGATCGAACATAATTTTCCTGTTCATATATAGACAAAATATTATTCAACAATAATGAGTCAAACATAAAAAACCAGCACTCACAGTCAACATTTTTAAAGGACCCTTTAACCAAAAACAAACATGCCATATAACTAAAACTGAGGTGTTAAGGCTGAATTTGACTTGGTTGAGAATGAATAGTGTTAGTAGTAATTATGAAAACAGATTGTTTAGACCAATCGCCATTGCAGGTTGCAATGTTTTTTTCAATATTCTGAATAATTGCTGTTGGAGTTTCTTAAGTAGAAAGATGCAAAGGGCTAGATGTATAGATCGCGGTATTAAATGGTACAATAAACCACTTAGATAATCAAGAAAGGAGTGCAGCTTGGTGTGCGATATTTTCAATCGATTTAAATCCGAATCGGTTAAAAAGTATCGTTCAACTTACAAAAGAGCTACGGCAAATTTCATTAATACAGCAAATAATAGACCTCGAGCAATGTGGACGGTCATCAACTCCAACAGATCAGAACCCAATGGAAACTTAATAGTGATTTAGATACAGATCAGATACAGATCATACTTTCATTAACACTCCATTCAATATTCTTAAAAACTCGCCTAGCACCGACGATCAACCATTAGATCTGTGCACTGAAAAACTATTACCTGTAATTTGTTTTAAATGGAATGAATTATAGGAAAACGGATTACGTGATATTTTACGCAATTTGCAGATTAGTAATACAGATTTTATTTAAAAAAACATCAGTTTGCACACAGGTCCGCTCACTAAATTGATTAATTGTTCCTTTAAACCAGTAACTTTTCCTAACAGCTTAATGATTGCATCTGTACCTATACCTATATTTAAAGATGGCGACGCCAATGGCTGCGATAACTATAGATCCATTAGTGTTCTCCCGGCATTCTCTAAAGTTTATGAACATGCTATGTATAATAGAATTTCCACTTACGTCGAAGAAAATAATCTGCTTTATAAAGTATGGCTTGGCTTCCGCAAGGGCAAGTGTACATCAGAAGCTGTAATAAAATGTATAAATCATTGTTTAAAGGCATAGGAAAATGGCAAGTATTGCGTATCCCTGTTGTTAGATCTGTCCCGAGCATTCGATTGTGCATCTCATAGGATTTTACTCCAAAAACTGGAGTAAAATTTGGTATTTTAAAGGTAATGAGGCGTTAAAACTTTTAAATTACCTAACGTTTCTTTTTTGTATTTCCATTTTCTGAACGAGTTCAGTTCACCTCTTAATAACAGAGCTCTAAGATGTCAAATGAATACCCTTCTCCATTTTGAAACCTGACAGTTGAGATGTTGGATAAAGTTTTGATGGATCGCTTAAAGCTCGACCAGCTGGCCTTGTGCGCTATACTTTTCTCGCCTTATTTGTACCATAAGCATGTATGATGATTTCATCACATTAAATTTTCACGGGAAATTTGAAATGTTATAGGACAAATAATTTATCACCGAAACAAAACTAAACGGAATTTGGGATTCATTGAACTATTAATTTTTTCTTGTATCCCTTTCATAAAAGATTATGACATATACTTCTACCTAATTATTGCTCTCCTTTATCGCCTTTATCTTCAGTTAAACATATTTCTTTAACTTACAAACTGTCAACGCCTGTTTCCGAACATTTAGTCCAATGCAATTAATTCTTATTTTGAAATTATTTCCTAAGAATAGCATACACGTTCAAGACCGAGATATTCCTAGATATTCCTAAATAGATGTCCGCACTGTGGTAAAGCAATTAAAATAATGTGCGCACCTATTTTTGGGATGGCACAAGTGAAAACCTCTGGCTCATTTTTTAATGCCAACTGACCACGTAACGCTTATTTGCCTTTACTTATTCGCGGACATAAATAGATCCCTGTTAAGTTTTAATGAACTGGAAATCAATGTGCACGTTGTAAAATGGGTCAAGTGGAACGTAATTTTAGATTTACGTGAAATAGTTGCTGGTGTCTAGCACATGTGGTGATGTGACCACTTTATGGTGCCTCTAAAAATTAACAGTTTTGCAAGGATAATCTTGGTACAGAAGAACCAATAATATACGGCGCCAATATGATTATTTTGAGAACGATTTGTTTCCTTACTATTGCAAGCGCGATAGATATATTCTTAAACGAAATTATTTCTGGTTTACAATAAGGCTCCAAATAGCAGGCCATATCCTCTATAACTATGACGTTACAAATACCTTTGTATGGAGTGTATAATGTAGAATCTAGAAAAATCTAACGTAAACACAAAATATTTTTTGGTCATAAAGCTTAATTAATTCATCATATTCTTTCTCTCGTGTGTGTATGTGCGTGTGTATATTATTTTGAGTAGTATTATTGATACTTTTAGAAATATTACTTGAGGTTTTGGAGCAATACGCTTGCTTGGTAAGCAATCTAAGTTTATTCTGTCATAAAGTGAGGAATAACATTTTGTAGCAGCCAAAATTCTGTTTTCTCGTAAAACCTTTTATTAGACATCGTGCCGTTACGTAAATAGAAAATGAATCATAACTAACATATTTTATACAATATTCATTTATCATTTATTTCGGGTTTGTCATTTGCTCACACAAGCAATAAATCTCCTAAAATAAAATAGTGGATGTTGCAGCAAAATGTGAAAGCCAAGGTCGCATGAAGGTCAACAATTTTTTTTTCAACGGAAATGAAAAGGATCAGAAGAAATGCGTAGTTTCAAGCACAAATCAAGCACCCCACGCAAACAAAAATTTATTTCCCAATTTAATTAATTAAAAAGTATCTAAAACGCAATTTTTGTCATTATTTCAGTAAATGTTGGTTAAGAATACCATAAAAATAGGGTGTGGACAAATAAATAATTAGCCAGAATACCAGAGATATCAAAAAAAAAACAGGGAACACATTGTGTTCATTTCTTACCTTAATTTCGCATTTTTAAATTTCAAAATTCGATAAAAAACCTATTAAATTGATGTTAAAACAACTTATCGAGCAGTTTAGCCGCATGACGTGATAATATATTTGCCCATATTCTGTGATTTGTTGGAATTAAAAATAGGTGTTTCAAACCCCCATAAGGTCATTTCCATATTCCAAAGTTTAATGTTTCCAAAAAGTCGCTTCTTCATTTCAAATGACAAACTGTGTATAGAGGCAAAAATGATTTACGTTTATATGCATTTGGCAGAAAAAACTAATTAAATTTCAGGCTTCATTTAAACAATCTATCAACAATACAAAGCGAAAGCCAGAAAATGCATGAGGTATGTGAATTGTTTCGAATACAATTCGATTTATTCATGTGTTTTAAATAATACACTGTCAAAGCATTGTATAATAGACTGGGATATTGACAAACAATCGGTGAGAAGTCAATTTCAGCATATGTTTTAATTTATATCTATGCATAGTTTATTTTTAACTTCTAGTTAAATTGCAGTTATAAATTTAATCCTTATATCTTCCAATATGTACTTGTGCATATACAGGGTGTCCGGTAGGCAGATGCAGATATTTTAAGGTACGTTAAGGGGGTTCGTTATGAATATTCTGGACCACATATGCTTCTGTGCAAAGTGTCATGGTTTCAGAGATATTGGCAACATTGTGTTTTTTCTAATATAACACCCTGTATATTATTACACTTTTGCGTTCCTTATGGAATTTATGGTTTATTTTATTAAACATACATACGTCCTAAGTCGCACTGTTTAGAAGTTATTTCTAAAATAGATCGGGGGGATTAGGTGAGAAAATAATCTAATTGTAAGTATTTGTGTAATAAAACAATAAAAATAAGTGCGCTAAGCTTCCAAGCACAATTTTGCCAACATCTAATTCTCTCACCTAACCCAAAAAATAAATACGTTGTACGATTGATTGTAAAGTGGGGAAGATACGTTTTGAAGCTCAAGCTTTAAATAAAATATATTGTTCTGAAGAGAGGAGGCGTTTAAAGTTTGTCGGTAAACGCACATCTATAAGACGATACAGTATTCGCACAGTGATATAGCCTACAAGGTTGTCATATGTTACCACAACCACATAGGTACTGTTAAGCCTTGAAAATCAAAAATTTCGATCTGTTTCTAAATAATTAAAATTCCATTCAGTTTTGTTTCCTAATGATTGATAAGTAACCTAAATACAATTTATTTTAAAACAAAACCAAATAAACGGAATGGGAAGATTGGCATTCAAAGAGCATTTGTCAAATACATTTAGGCAAATATTTGATTAAAAAATATGGGCCTACCATTCGCTTTATCAATCACTGCAGCCAAATTAGACCCTTCAATTTTCGTCGCTTTTTATAATTTCTTCAAGTTTAATATTAATTTATAACTAGGGTTAAATTTGCTGCCATCTTATAGTTTCTATTTCAAGTCTATCCATATCCAAATTGAATTATAATTTGATAGAAAATTATTATCTCGCGCTTCTAGATGACGTTACAAATCTTGTCGCTCAAAAATAGTAGCTGTTTGCATGGAGCTGTCAAATGACAAATCACCCATTATCGTCACAGTGTTTGTTTGTTTCCAAGGTTTTGAAGGATTCACCAGCTAGAGTAAACGTTAGCACGCATTTCGTATTTCTTGACGCAACGTTTCTTAAAGGTTCATAAAAAAATCCGTACCAGTTTTGGAGATACTGATTGCAGTAAATAGGCACACTCCGTATACAGGTTGGTCGATTTTTCATCCTAAAAGCTATACCTGTATGTATTTTACCACATAAAATATTATCTGTAGGAAAAAGACCCGTATTAACCTACCCTCTAAGCCATCATAAATAAAATTAGATCCTGTTACATTTTTAGTTGCGCTAGTCACGAAGGAATTTCGGCTGTGGTTTGGTAGTGAATTAATACTAAAGTTGGAGTACTGACTTGCCATTAAGTTAGCACACCACTGCACTAACACAAAGTTAGTGGCGAAATGTTCCTTCAATTTGTTGTTCCATAAATATCCAATTTCCGAATTTTGTGCTCTTAAATTAAACTATGCGAAAAAAACACATAAATTAATTGCTTTAAAAATATCCTTAAACAATCTGTATTAATTTTTAGGATTGTTCCACGGGCAATAAAGTCGGAAGGTTGATAATTCTAAAAATTAAGATTGGTTAAATATAGGTTACGCTTCAGGTTACGCTATGACGATTTAACCCAATATATCTATGTTCAAAAGTGCACCCCTTTTGATATATCGTCCCCCATAAAATTATAAATCTTATCACATTATCAGCAATATGTAACTAAATTGGTGAAAATAGTTAATTACTGAAAGTCGTTACTTATTGAAATTTTGGTGATATAACCTTCCACGGGAAGAAGGTGAGGTGGGGTGGAGATGTAATGTTAAGGGATGAAATTCTTACATTCCCTGCATTATTCGCTAACTGATACCCTATCACTACAAAATAACTCATTTTGAAACTTTCTATCTGGACTAACTTATCCTTAAAATGTTTTCAAAAAAAATTAAAACATTAATTAATAATGATTAACTAACAATTCTGTTTCAGAATTTAGGCTATTTATGTCCAATAGGTCCAAAAGGTCGTTTGTAACCCAATTTGGAGAAACTGTTTCCTTCTATACACAATTCTGTGGTAAAGTTTGACCCTTACGACAAAGGGTGAAATGGGGTGGAATAATAAAATATTGATTTCTAACATTTTCTACTATTTTCCACGATTTAATGCATGTAGCATTGTAGAATAGTTCATTTTGATACTTTCATGTGTTTTAAGTCACTAAAATGTGACTTAAAACACAAGTATGAGTGGTTTACTGTTATTTTTTAAATAACACTAAACCACCTCTTTCAATTCCATACAACAATCGAGTTACCTGGAAACTAGCAGAAGAAGTAAAACATGATGTGGAAGTTGACTTTCTGTGTGATCTCAATCCCCCAGCGGTGATTACAAATGACCACGTTTTATTCAAACTTCGGGAAATTATTTCTTTGATATACAACATTCATTGGTAAAATTTACTTTGTCTATCCACGACAAAAAAATGTGAAGTGAAACGATCTGTTCAATATTGATATATTGAACAGACCGTTGTGAATTTTTTGTCTTTTCTGCATCACTGTACTAAAATGCAGTGCGTGAGTAGAAATAACAACATTAAGATTTGTTTCTGGAATTTAGGTTCTATTAGCAACACGCTGTGAAAAACTTATGGGAATAAAATATAATTATAATAAATAATAAGACCGAATGCATTGTGGATTATCTGTATTCTGGATATCATTAATGCAATGTAGCAACTCTCCATACTTACCTAAATGTTAACGTTTGAACCATCTTAGAATCCTATAAGCTCAATAAAAGATAAATTAAGCTACTTATTTACTAATCAAGGAGGAACTACCCCGTAGAAATAAAAAAATGTGGATGCGCGAAAACATTACAGCAAAAACAATTATCACGGAGCGCCGAGCGATCTAATTTTCACATCCTGTTTTACTTAATGTCTGACTTGATTCTGAGGTAAAAATTCCAGAAAGTAGTTTAATATTCGTTTTTAACTAACATTAAACCAATAGACTGTATATTTTAGGAACTTAGAAGATGCATTTAATATCAAAATAAACTATTCTAAAATATTTCACGGAATTAAATAGTGATAAACAGTAGCAAATGTTAAAAATTAATATTTTATTTTACCACCCCACCATATTTCACCCTTTGTCGTAAGGGGTAGATCGCGAAACATTTAACGCAGAATGGTTTATAGGGACGAAACATTTTCTCCGTATTTGGGTAAATTGGGTTAAATAGTCATATCGTTATTATCGTTGGATTAAATCGTCATCGTTTAACCTGAATAACACCGCAGTATACTTTATTCCGTGGCTTTACGGGACACCTGTGTTAAAAAATCCATTTTTTGAACCAAAAAGAAAACGTCTCCATAACTGTTCATAATTTAGCCAACAGAACACTAAAAGAGAGAATCAATATTAATTGCACAACCTCAGGGTAATATAAAATTCAATAATCGGTCGAATTTCCAAGGTTTGTGGAAAGGTTTTTTTATGTTGGAGCCTGATTTATTATTATTGCTGTCTACTTCACCAATGACTTCAATTCAATTTCATATTCATTTTCCATAATAGCTCATAATTTTGATTTCCGTCAAGAAAAGGACTTCTTGACGGAATTTCTTAAACGCTCATAAAAACTACCTTGCAGTTTTAGAGTTATTGGTTGTATTATGCAACAAAAATGTAGCGAAAATCTTTTACGGCAGGTAATATAGGGCACATAATAAGGATTGAGAATTGCATAGCAACCCATGACCAGAAATGTCAAGGGAAAGCGGTAGCAGAGGTAGAAGATTAATTGTTAAAATTTAATTAAGTGATTAATTGGAAACATTTATTGGACATCATGAGTCTTGCCATAAGAAATGAAGAATTTAAGCTCCCCACAGAAAGAAGTCAAGGCTCGCTTTGCCCTCCAGCGCTCTCGTCCAGCGCACCACCTAGCGACGTATGATATCGTTTCCGGTCATGGGTTGCTATACAATTCTCAATCCTTAGGATATACCCTACCACCCCTAAAAGTTTGTCGCTGCATTTTTAAGACACTTCATTCACAAGACGATCGAATAGTCGAATAGCATAAATATCCATTTTCCGAATGTGGTGCTCCTAAATTATGATCTTGCGGAAAACGTTATAAAAGATACATAAATTAATTGCACTCAAAACATCCTTAAGCAAGCTGTATTAATTATTAGGATTGTTACACGGGCAGCGGAAGGAGGCTA
>JAWQRJ010002398.1:0-13601 GCA_033557515.1 Diorygopyx duplodentatus | reverse complement strand
GTTGTAACTCATAAACGGGTTTGTGTAGAATTATGATTTATGTACTAAAAGAGAGCTGAAAGTCCAATGTTTTCAATTGGCTACAATAATTGTTGAAAAATATATTGGATTTCTTCAAAAAAAAAAACAAAATGCGTTAAAGAATTATTTTTGGTTTAAAATAACATAAGGTGTTACAGTTTTTGTTGTAACTCATAAACGGGTTTGTATATGTATAACTAGATTTATGTACCGAAGAGCAGCTGAAAGTCCAACGTTTTCAATTGGCTGCAATAATTTTTGAAAAATATATCGGATTTTTTTACAAAAAAATAAATAAATGCGTTAAAGAATTATTTTTGGGTTAACATAATGTAATTAATGGTATTACAGTTTCTGTTGTAACTCATAAACGGGTTTGTGTTGAACTATGGTTTATATACCGAAAGAAAGCAGAAATTCCAACGTTTTGAATTCGCTACAATAATTTTTGAAAAATATATTGAGTTTTTTTACAAAAAAATTAATTGGTTAAAGAATTATTTTTGGGTTAAAACAACATAAGGCGTCACAGTTTTTGTTCATAACTCATAAAAGGATTTGTGTAGAAGTATGGTTTATATACTGAAAGAAAGCTGAAATTCCAACGTTTTGAATTGGCACAATAATTTTTGAAAAGTGTATTGAATTTTTTACAAAAAAAAACAAATGCGTTAAAGAATTATTTTTGGGTTATCGTTTCTCCATAAGAGCCATAACTTTCTTAAAATCTTGTTCTTTTCGGCATCTAAAAGTCGGTTTTCGTCGATCGACTTCCTAGTAATTACTCCTGAAAAAAATTGCGAAGCCAACGGTGTACCAGAATTTCTTCAAAATTGACTATATTTGGATTGTTATAAAACAAAAACTAAGTACAATATTTCGAAACGGATTTCACTGCGTGGAAGCCCAATGCTAGTACTATATAAAACAGAGCTTTCGTCGATCCAATTTTCACGCCATCAACATCGCAATTAAGCTGTTTATAACACCCTGCACAACATTTCTTTTTGGGAGTTGATTACAGAGAATATCTCTAAGAAATCGTGATTTAGTTGCGGGATTCTTAGGGCAATGATTTGTTAGTATTATGTTGTAAACAGTCCATGTATCTGCATATAAACACCACACAATTATAACCGTCCTCTGCTTACTGTAATCAGCCTCGTTTATTAATTTATTATTTATTTAACGAATGGGTGTGGACGTGATATGGGTTTATATGAAAAAAAAGCAAACAAAAAAATGACAAAAAAATGAAAACCATAAGTACTAATCTGTCGTCTAGCACTTGGTACTTGAAGCTCCAAAATTGGAAATAATATCGAATTCCCCAGACGACGCCAACATCAAAAACCCTTCTGCCATAACTAATTTATAGATAAGGGGAAGGTACCTATCGCATCGGTCTCCCACAAATTGTACAAAATGCTTTAAGGTTTATAGCGATTTTCGAATTATTACAATTGCGAATATAAGTGAGTTTCTTGAATTTTTTATTTAATTCTACACCCAATTTGATTAATCGCAACTGGGTAAATCGCAAACTCTTTTGTTTCGTTCAGTACCTCGTTTCATAATGTTCCAATCGCTAAGATTTTTTTAACTAATGCGTTAGCAATTTTAATATATAAACTTTCCCCTCAATTTGATCTCAATAATCTGAAATAATTTTTAAATAAATTATTTCAGGTTATTAGTAATTGCTAACTATCGCGTGAAAATTTGACTGACGACAACACTGAAACGGTACCTGGAACTTATATAACATTGTTTGGTACTGATTTATAAAGAGTAGATAATTTATTGTGCGACGTAATTCTTAAAATGTTGAAATTGCCGTTTTCCCCCACCCAATTTACAGAACAAACTAAAAATTTACAGAAAAAGCTAATTGCGTTGTGATTGCGTGAAAATTCGACGACGAAAACTCTGTTTTATATAGTACTAGCATTGGGCTTTCACATAGTGAACGTTGTTTCGAAATATTGTACTTAGTTTTTGTTTCATAACAATCCAAATATGGCTAATTTCGAAGAAATTCTGGTACCCCGTTGGCTTCGCAATTTTTTTCAGGAGTAATTACTGGGAAGTCGGCCAACGAAAACTGACCTTTAGATGCCGAAAACAACAAGATTTCTTGCAGTGCAAGCAGATTTAACATATCTTTGATTTTAAGAAAGTTATCGCGAAAAACCTCTTATAGAGAAACAATGTATTCGTTTTATGACGGAGTTTTATTGTTGCAAATAGAAAGAGAGACGCGCCGTCGATATTTTGGAAAAAAAATCGTTACCTGGAACTTAAATATCATTACTGGTTACAGATTTAGATAAAGTTAGTAATTTTCTATGCGACGTAATTGTTAAAATGTCGAAATTGTCCTTTTCCCCCACAGAATTTGTGGAATAAACGAGGAAAATGACAAGTCATGCAACGTGTTATAATTAGGTTAATTGCTATGTGATGGCGTGAAAATTGGACGACGAAAACTTCGTTTTATATAGTACTAGCATTGGACTTCGAGCCGTTTCGAGATATTGTACTTAGTTTTTGTTTTATAACAATCCAAATATGGTCAATTGCGAAGAAATTCTGGTACACGGTTGGCTTCGCAATTTTTTTCTGGGGTAATTACTGGGAAATCGACCGACGAAAACTCACTTTTAGATACCGAAAAGAACAAGCTTTTTCGTGGTGCAAGCAGATTTAACATATCTTTGATTTTAAGAAAGTTATCGCGAAAAAACCTCTTATGGAGAAACAATGTATTCATTTTATGGCTGTAAGCTTTATGGATATCGTAACGCCGGTTTTTAACTTTGGTGTTTGCTTTTGTATTTATTATCCCTGTTTGTGTTCTTCAAAACACACTGAACACACACTTTTTGCACAATAAACAAAATAAAATATAATTATAACTTTAATTAAAACATTACCACCCTACAAAAACGTAACAAAAAAAAACAAGATTCCACAAAAACATACAGATCATTTATCGTTCAATGAGATGTGTCACAAAGATTGCAAAAAACACTACACAGACATAACATAGCAGCTTCGTTTAGAACTAATCATACAACGGCAAATATCCTCATAAGCTCAAAAGATCAAATAGATAAATTGAACAAAAATGGAGTACATTCGTTATATCATACTTGCGATAGAACATACATAGGAGAAACACGAAGAAAACTAGAACAAAGAATAAAAGACCATAAGCATACTGAAAATTCTATAATACATTCAAAATATTACATTATAAAAACAAGGGCAGAATGTTAATGCAAATAGATAAAAATAAAAGAAACGACGTAGAATGTTTAAATGAGCAAACAAACTCAATAAAAACACCAATATACAAATCATTAACATAACCATATACATTGTAAAAATTTTAAATTCCTACTTTTCAAATTCACGTAACACCAGGAAGGTCACTAAAACAAAGAACCGTAACCAAACAAAGCTAAAAATACGTACGTTAACTCAATCAAGAACACACCAGAAAAAAACAACACAAAATCCAGGGAAACCATTAATAGGTAAAACAATAATTTAATTTTTAGGGCAAACATAGAAATAAATATACAAATAGCATAACAATACATACAAAAAGCCATTTGACAACAACAAATTGTTTAAAAACTCGTGTAAAATGGTTTTGCGTCGCACATTGCAAAAATTTTTACTCCATACTTTGCGAGCTTGTTCGGAATGTACAGAATATAACTACAACGAACTCTGTAGGGATGCAGCATCTCATCAATAGCAACGTATTCAATAAGAGAATAACTGTTTTTACAGTTATTTACAAACGAGTTCAAAATTGATCTAATTGGTGCCAACTTGTCTGTAATTTTCCTCCCATTCCTCGACGACTTGTCGTCAAATTGAATCAACAATTGATCTCAACAAGAATAAATTGTAACTCATGGCTGCTCGCAGTATCTGTATGACAAACGAGATCGCACGAAAGTCAAGTTTAAATTTAAAATTTTAAATAAATATATTTTACATATATTTATTACGACAATAGCATCTGTCGTAATAAACGACAGATGCTCAAGATTAAAAGTTAAAGTAAAATCGAGTGTGGTGGTTGATTATCGAATTTTACTTGCTCATTGAGGAGGAGTTTTTTTGTTGTGTTTTCAATTTCCAACTGTTCTAAAAGATCCATCTTCCGTCCCTTTTCAACTTCGTGTAAAATTTTAAAGCTTTGGTAGTTTATTTTATGTCAAGTTTGTATATTTAAATAAAGTTGAGCTTGGTTAAGAATTGTGCTCTTGGATACATTTACCAAGTTTGCGCCCGGTTTGTCCTACGTATAACCCTTCACAGTTATTACAATTAACTAAGTATATCCCATTTTTTTCTAGAGTGGGAATTTTTGGTTTATGATTGGAACATTTTAGAAAGTTTATTATTTGTTTTAAAAGCGGGGATTATATTATATTTCTTGAAAATGTTTGTTGATTTTAAATTTGTGTTGTTAAAAGATGTTTTTATTGCAATAGGTTAGTTAGATTAAAAAAAAAATCCAAATTAAATGCCAAAAATTGATATTCACATAAATTTTTATTTAAGTAATTAAATTTAATAACTTTTTGTGCACCACAACCTAAGAATAAATAGAAAATACATATCTATTTATTTTGATTTTAGCAAAGCAAAATACACGGCATTGACAGTACAGAAACACTCACAAAAAGAGAACAATTTGGGAGAGTACTCCAGAGTGCAACCACAGACAAGCCTATTTATCTACTTACAAAAGAAGATTTGAAGAAAAGCTTGAGTGGTGAAAAGGATAAATAAATCTTGACATTTTCTTTCACTAATCGTACCTTTTTCGTTAAACCAAAATGGACTCTGTCGACTTAATGCAGGAGAGATGCGATCGCAAAATTGAAATGTTAATAAAACGTGACGCAGAGCGCAAGCAGGATTTGGAACGCGAGCAGGTAACGAAGCGTTTGGCAAATGCGGAGAACGAGCAGCTTGAGTACTTCAAACGCAGCTTCCACGAGAAACGACAGGATATTGAAGACGGGTTGAATAACGCCCAGAAAATGGATTGCGAACAATTACCAGCGCACTTCGATACAATTTCCAAGAATATTTTAGTGTTGCAAAAATACCTTGCGGCTTCGAACTTGTTTTTGAGAGGGTACGATATCAAAATATACCAACAGCTTTTGCAAAACTTGGGAAGCAGATCGAAGGATTTGGAAGAAGAACTGTTACCGAAAAAAAAATTTGGATTCAAAATTCGCAAGCCAACGGAAAAAATCGCAAAGGCAAACGGAATAAATAATCATGTGAACGGCAAGGATACCAAAGTAGACGAAGTCGATGCTTGTGCAATTAAGAAGAAACTGTTAGAGAACTTGTGCGATTTTGTAAACGAAAGTAATAGGTCACTATTTTTAGGAGGAGACGATATTTTCAAAAAAGACGTAGCTCTGACTAACTTAGAAAGTTGTAAAGTTAGGTTGTTTGGAAGTCCATCGACTTTGCACATAAATTCCGTGAGGAATTGCTTTATTTTCACCGGTCCAGTGTCTACGTCGATATTTGCTGAAAACTGCGAAAATTGCACTCTTGTAATAGCGTGTCAACAATTGCGTTTACACAGCTCGAAAAACGTAAACATCTATTTGCACGTAACTAGTAGAGCCATCATGGAAGACTGCAATGAAATATACTTTGCACCTTACAATTTGAAGTATGAGAACATAGAAGATGATTTCCAAAAAGCTGGTTTTGATCAATCTGTTAATAACTGGACATCAGTGGATGATTTTAATTGGTTGAATATTGAAAAGGCATCGCCTCATTGGAGTATTTTGAGTGAAGATAAACATGTTACGAATTGGGAAAAATATTAATATAGTTTATAGTGATTGAAGTTGTTTTAATTATTCAATTTTGTGATAGAAATAAATATACATTTCTCTGCAGTTCTTTATTTCTTAAATCGTTTACAACAAGTGTTTAGATTGTCGTATTCTTAGAATGTACCGAAAAATTTATTATAAACTGTATAAACTGATGTTCAACTTCTTTCAAATCAAACGAATCTTGTATTTCGTTTAATTTGTCATCGATGGATTTTAATTTTGCTTTATCATCTTTGCTGAAAGTGAAAGGGTTTGTATCGTCTTCGTGCATGTTAATGATTTTATCTTCCACAGTATTACTTTCTTTTAAATCGTTATCACTCATTTTAAAATTAGTAAGGTTTTAGCTTTTCGCTTGTATGTTATGACGATTTTATTTACTTATTTAGTAACCGTAGTAACAAAATCAATATGATTCTTAATCATCTTTTTAATTATAGGATTTCAGCAAGAAATTAGGAAAGGGGAAAATTAACAGTCGAACTTTAATAATAATGCTTCTATAATTTTTAATTAATCTTTTATATCCACGCAGGATTGCTGCAATCAACTTGAAATACTTGTGGCTTATCAAAAGAGCTGTTCATTACAACAAAAGGAAACTGTTTCATATAATTGCATGCAGCACCAAATTGCCCTGTTTTGTTAACTGCAATGACAGCTCCAGAAAATGTGGGATAATGTTTCGTCATCCGTGCGACAGCCACTTTTGCAGCGTTTTCTGGCGAACTGCCTCGTCTCATCTCCTCAACTGCCAGAAAACTGAAGAAAATAGAACGTTTTTAAATTCTTTTCTTTACTACATATATTTAGTTTAACTAGCCAAAAATGTTTCACTGCCCACGTAATCGCTAATAATTTTTTTTCAATAGTACAGTACCGTGCCTCCTAAATGTATTATTGTCGTTATAGTCGGGATATTGTAAACACGGGAGGTTTCGCAAGAATTTGATTTAATTTATCGAAGGCAATTTGACATTCCCGGGACCAAAGAAATGTTGTATTTTTACGGGTTAGTCTATTAAGAGGTTGTACAAATTTCTGGTAATAATTGATAAAAGCTACAGATCGTTTCACTTCATCCGAAGAACTGGGTGTAGGATATTTGTTAATTGTCATTATTTTTTCTGGATCTGATGCTATACCTGTTACAGAAATTATGTGTCCTAAATAAAGGAGTTCTTTTTTTAAGAATTCACACCTAAATGGATTAAGCTTTAATTTTACATCTCTTAATTGTTGTAATACCCATTATGGGATTCTTAACTTTTACCGAAAATTATTAAATCTACTAAATCGTCATAACACTAACAACCCTCCATTTTCTACTAACAACCCTCCACTATCTACTAACAACCCTCCAATTTCTAATCTCTATTTAGATGAAATACATCGACAAACTTTGCACATATTTTTTGAATTGAAGTTTTCCCTTCGTACTAAGATTTGTCGTATTCTCTACAAAATTTTGTCAACTCAATCTACTGAAATATTATGATCCAAAAATGAATGAATTTCGAAATGTCCTAACTTGGTGAGTTGCAGTCTAAAGTTTTAGTCCCCTTTCTTCCTTTTTCTAAAGAAAAAGGAAGAAAGGGGATGCGAGCAGAAAAGGAAAGAGCAAGGAATTAGAAGTAAAAAGAAAGAATAAAAGGCAAAGGTGCAATGTGAAAGAAGTAGAGAAGAGTCAAAAATCTCTTTGGAACCATATGAAGCACAGTCTCATATAGCTCTACAATTCATGCAGTCTTCTAGAGTGGACAACGAAAAAAGGAAGCTAGAAAAGAAAGAGGGCGGAAGAAGGAGGAGACAACAAAGGAGAGAGGTAGCATTTCAAAGTGACGAAGAAAAACGAAGAGGAAAGGAAAGATTAAGCAGAAAGAAGACAAGAGGAGCAAGATGATAGAGGATAGGAGGAAGAGCAAAAATGGAACATGTACGAAATCGAAGAACCATAGAAGGCAGAAGAGCAATAATGTAGAAAAAGGAAAGTTGAAGAAGGCGGTGTAACAATATAATTCAGGGTTTAAGGTTTAACAAATAAGTTTATTTGTCAACATCTTTATTGACATCTCTGTTGATCATATTTGTCAACATCAATCTCGAGAAAGGAAGAAGAAGGAAGGAGGCGGGAGAAACCAACAGAGAAACATAAAATTTCAAAGCGGCAAAAAATGAAGAGATAAAAATTAAGAAAGTAAAAGTAAAAAGACCGAAGGAGATAAGGAAAGAAGATAGAGGGAAAATCCAAAATTTCATCCCTGTTGGTGTTGTGCGAAGTCCAAGAATAGACGGGTACAGAAGCAGTAGGAAAATTGAAAATGGACAAGACTTCGAGGTACGATGAACATCGTACGTAGAAATGTACGATGTAAGAAAAACACAGAAGCGTACCGAAAGAAGGGTAGGGAAGAACGGGAAAAAAAGGAAAGACGAGAGAAAACGGAATGAATAAAAAATTTGAAGAACAGTTCTCTTAGAAATTAGAGAAGGAGCTTAGAATTCGATGTATCGTATACATCGAATGTGGACATACATTTTGGGAACTAAAAGAATAAAAAAAGTGAAAGGGGACAGGAAGAAGAAAGAAGAAGGGCAGAAAGGGAGAAACGGAATAGAACAAAGAAGAATATGAATGAAGAAGGCTGAGAAGAACAATAAGATTTAAAAAAAGGTAGAAAGGGAAAGTAGATAGAATACTTATAAAAGAATGAGGAAATGAGCAACAAAGAAGATATAAATTGGAAGCAAAGAGAAAGGGGAGAAGGCGGAAGGAACAGGAAAGAAGGAAGAAATATACAATCCAAACAGTATTAACCCAACACAATGCGAACTAACAAAACGAGCAAGGTTTCGACGAAGAAAGATAAAACGAAGAAGGTAGAAGAAGTTTTGGGAAAAAATAAACAAAAGAAAGAAGGAATATGGGAGAAATGGGGAAGAGCGGCAAGAGGTGGGCAGAGAAACGATGCAAACGAAGCAACAACGTATCAAAATTTAGCTATAGGAAATATAGGCAACGGTGGCATAAAGTGCGAAACTAAAAGAAAGTGGAAAAATCGATGAATATAGACTGAACGGAGAATAAAGAATGCAATAAGGAAGGAGCAAGAAAGAAGAAAGAAGGACGCACAGACAAATGTGCAATATTCAGATGAACAAAGCTAGAGGGAACAAAGATAAGAATCCAGAAAAAGGAGGAATAGTGCATTAAATAATGAGAGAAGGGCGAAAAGACTGCCGAACCAAATTATTTGAAAAAGAAAGAAGAAACGCGAAGACGGAAGCAGAGATAGAGAACAAAAAAAGTGGAAATACATAAGAAAGGACGCAGAAAAGCAAAATAGAAAAGGAGAATGAAGAAAGGTAGAGCAAAGTAGCAAGAAGATTGAAGTCAGATTGATAATAAACCAGAAGAAAGATGAGAGAAACGAGAGAAAGAAGTACGAAAAAAGAGTAGGGAGCAGGAAAGAATGAAAGAAATGGAAGAAGAAAAATTAAGATGGAAGCAGAGATAAAGAAAAAGGAGGAAAAGTAGGCATATAAATGCTTTTCACACTTTTCTCACACAATATTCAGCGCCGCATCAAAAATGTTGCTACTTCCCAATCCGCTCTTCTTCTCAATGAGAAGAAGAGCTGGATGCCCCATTGGACGGCCGAATCTGGATAGCCATCTCTCTTATGAATACGACGAAATACTTTAAACGAAGACACGTCTTCCTGGTGAGAACGTCCAGGTGCCGGGTGGCGCGCGGGCTGGATTTGGTTCGGTTTGGATTGAATTTGGTTGGGTTCGGTTTGGATTACATTGTATTGGATTCAGTTCGGTTTGGTCTCGATTGGATTAGGTTCGGATTGAATTGTATTGGATTTGGTTGTTTTTGGATAAAATTTGGTTTGGCTTACTTCTTAGTTCGGGTTGAGTTTGGAGCTGATTTGGTTCAGTTCGGATGCGTTGGGTTTGGATTTTTTCATCAATCAGCTCTACATGGATGGATTCCTCTACAAGAGTTGTAGAGGAATTCTTGTAGAGGAACCCATCCATATAGAGCTGATGAATAAAAAATGCAAATATCTAACTTCTTAAACTTCTCTATCTAACTTTATAAAAATAATATTACCTCTGCAGAGGTGATGTTGTCTAGATAGAATATTTCGGAAATATAAAATAGCTGTAAAGGGCTATTGAACTAAAAAGTATTCCAGCTGTGAAAAAAACATCATCAACAACAACAAAAATCAGTAGAAAAATCACTGGAAGATTAATATAATAATAATATAATAAGTATTATTATTATTATCATTCATCTAGGTCAATATAGAAATCAAATAAGGAGCACCAGAAAAGTACCAGATCCAAAAAACTAATACATTTTATAAATACCCTCATTTTGGGTATTTACCCGAAGCAGGGGTAAATACCTGCGTAAATACCCATTTTTAAATACCCTACCCAGTGGGCATTTACCCGTCCTACATCACTAGGTGTGACACCACCAATGGTATCTTCCTTACCATCCATTAGTGGTAGTAATGAAGTTGTGGTTTTCCGCAAAAATTTGCCATTTTTGTGGAAGCAGTACTTTTTCTATGCTGTATAAACTTTAGCCTACCTAAAATACCTCAAATTTCATTTATTTTACATTCTATGTCGTTTATTATCCAGTTTCATTAACATCTATCTGAATTTTCTCGTCTATGCTTTACAAAATTTATTATTTTTTACTAATTTTTTTATCATCAACTTGAGTACTAATAATATGAAGATTGTTCAGATGTTGAAAGTTACTGGGAGGAGGCGAAGAAGATTGACTGCAGATAGAAGAAAAGGAGGAGGTACTATAAAATGAATGGACATTCAAGAGAAGGGGTGGAAAGGCTTGATCAGGGTGGATGGATGTTGTGGAAAGAGGTGGTAAGCAGAAGTGAAAAAGAGAAGATTTTTTCTACATAAAAAAGAGGAAAAAACAGCTCATTGCAAGGTGGTAGTAAACCTTCAAAGAAATCGAGGAGTTACATAAAATAAGAATCTGAAAGTAATCATTCTGGAGCTTGTCATCATGGAGTTCATAAGAGTACCTTCTAAATGAAGTACTTTATTAAAAAAAAAGTTGAAGAATATCAGTACAATAATTTTCCCCATTCTTATTTCCCTAAAAAAAGATTGGATTGATTTTTTGAACGAACAAGCTTCATCAATGAAAACCATTCAATTATGTACTTCATCATCGTTAATATGTTGACTAAATCAATTACAGTATATTGATTGATTGGATTGTAATATTTGATATTACAATCCATATATTATTAAATTACCTTGGCAAAAATCTTAGCATGGTATCTCCATCCCCAGTGGCAGAAGCACCTCCAACTTCATTGTCAGCATATGCCCCAGCACCAGGTATGGGTGAATCACCTACTCTCCTAAGAAAATAATGATCCTAAATGGTTTTTATTTGGATTCCATCACAAAACTTATGCATTTAAAGTAAAGGAACAAATTGTTCCGTAATAACTTCCTTATTTTCGTAAATGCACACCAATCAAATCTTCAGTCACATTAACTCACCCAGGAATTTTATGCCGTAATCCATTGGTTGATGTTCCAGCAAAGATATTATTACTATTATCGATAACAACCATTCCAATGGTGTCGTGAGTTAACCGAACATCAATTCCTCCATCAATCTTTCCGTGTTCATAGCAAACACTGTTCTCACTGATTGGTTTGTATGGTCCACAAGAAGTTGATGGGTCGGGGGCTACATTCTTTCAAGTATAACCCAGATTAGACATGTTAACATAAAAACTGCCCCTCCCCCCCTCAAAATAATAACTCACTTTCCAATAATTGGGTTGACAATTTTGGCTCCTCCAGTACTTCCAGCTTTCGATGGAACCATTAGTGGACAAGGTTTCCTCTCGGAAACCCATGGAAACTGCGAAAGCGGTGGCTTGGTCTCCGGCTAAAAGGGAATGTTTGGTGTGTTGCAGAACATGTTTTGCGACGGAGATAGCATCTTTAATTCTTCTTAAACTAGCCACAGCACCCATATTCATCGTTCGACTACAAAAAGATAATATAACTTGAAATGTTAAGTTATATTTCTTGTATTGTATTCTTTTGTATTAAGATGAATACCAATAAAATTAGTGTACCCATCAAAAATTAGCGCGTCCAATGTTGTCTCGCCATTCTCATCCGGGCTTCCACCATAGCCGACGGTACCATCACATTGCGCCCTTTCGCAGTAAGAACAACCCGCTTCTAATGCATCCACTCCATCAAATCCCTTTTGGACTAAATCCCATGCTTAAAATTAAGGTTATAATAATGTATAGGGTTTTCAATATTTTTATTGTTGTATACATTTTTACAGAAGTTGCTTTTTAGTTTAACGTAATTAATTAGTTGCTTACCAATTTGACATGGTTCGACAGAAAAGCTCCACGTGCCAACAACAACGGGATGTCCACAAGCAAAAAATGGAAATGCTCCGAAAAATATGAAAAAACTTAGCATTTTGTTTCAAATTTCAAAAATCGAAACATGAGCATGCGCAACAAATTGTAAACATAACCTATAAAATATTCTTTAACAAATAACATTAACAACCACGTTTAAAATTATTCGAGTTATTTTAACGGATGCTAAGTACTTATTTCAAAATTTACAAAATTAAACCGTAAATATTAATTATTAACGTTTTAGATTATGGAAACGTATTACACTATACTGAACTGTCCGCAGACGGCAACATACGAAGAAATAAAAAAGAATTATCAGAAATTGATAAAAGTCACTCATCCAGACAAGGGGGAGCAAAGTACTTCGAGAGAATTCGTTAAAATAAACGAAGCTTGGCAAACACTAAAGGACGATAAATTGAGAAAACAATACGACGCGGATATTCTGCGAATAAATTTAAATGATCAACCCCTGATATATGCAGAAGTGACGTTAGAAGAACTCCACTTCGAAAATAATGTGTCGTCTTACAGATGTCGATGTGGGGATAGTATAGTAGTAGATCTAATTGAAATTGTTGCAGAAGAGAATGTATTTGAATGTAATGAATGTTCAAACTGTATATTGGTTAAAAAATAAAACTTATTTTGACATGAATTGCAATCTTATCACTTTACTGCACTGGAACAACTAAAAATTAAATTGAAACTAAATGTTACTGCTCTAGAACAAATAAATTGTATCCATTTAAGTTAAAAAAAAACAACTCTGTTCAGACGTTCTTTTGTTTAAAAAAAATGCATTGCCTAATAGATATCCAGAGAAAACTGAAAATCGTCATTTTCTTCCAATGTGAATATTTTTCATAGTATTTACCGAATCAAAAATTTCGAGGGAAAAAGTTGTAGATATCAAAACATTCTGTAGGATAGATTATAAAAATATTTTTTACCTTGCACCGGTTTCTAGGTATGACCCAAAACTTGTATTGTTTTAAATGGACACAATAGTTGATTTTTACATTATTAAATTACTTGATATTTTCCTTTTCCAACGATATAAAGTTCGAGGTATTTATCTTTCATAGTTCAGGAGATATGAAGAAAAATCATATTCCACACAGATTTTAACCCACATCACACTATCGATGATTGAAACAAAAGAAACCAATGATATGCCAATAAATGAAGGAAACTGATTATGTAA
>JAWQRJ010002397.1:0-13606 GCA_033557515.1 Diorygopyx duplodentatus | reverse complement strand
ATATTATTCTATGATATATCCAATATTAATTTCTAAAAAACTGCACATCTAAAATGAAAATTGAATTTTTTATCGATTTTTTAATATAGAGACGTTAAAATTTAAGAAATCAGTTTTGATATTTTTCAATGAACATTTATCATTTTTTGATAAAAAATCTATGCGAGATGTCAAAAAATTGTTTCGATCATATTATTCTATGATATATCCAATATTAATTTCTAAAAAACTGCACATCTACAATGAAAATTTAATTTTTTATCGATTTTTTAACACATTGACGGACAGTAGGAACAAATGCCACATAGTGAACTTCAACTTTGGCGGCTATAGACGCAAGTGTCCGTCAACGTGTTAATATAGAGACGTTAAAATTTAAGAAATCAGTTTTAATATTTTTCAATGAACATTTATCATTTTTTAATGGAAAATCTGTGCGAGATATCAAAAAATTGTTTCGATCATATTATACTATGATATATCCAGTATAAATTTCTGGCAGACAGCGATTCTCAACATTTTATTGGGCTATTGTATTTCCATTTGAATTCTCGTCTTTGTACATAGTTTTTTTAAGAAGAGAATTAGAAAAATATTGAATTATATTTAGTTTAAATGAAAAAGAATTTGTTTATTTTTCTCAAAACACCAAATATTTATTTATTATCAAAAATTGAAAAATATTTATTTAAGTACGAAAATATTTATTTAAATATTGATTCAAAATGCTCAATATACTCAGTAGTACTCGGTGCTGATTTTGTTACTTCTATTTCTCATAACAGGAGTACGTGTGTACACGTGTCAGAACAGGAGTACGCGTTTGTATTTAAATTTTGTAGTTCTGCGTTTTCAATTTTTGAAAAATGTACTAAAAAGAGAAAAGAGTCGTGTTATCAGTTCAGGAGAAGATAGAACTGATTAAAAAGATTGGAAATGGTGCTACGAGAAAACAAATGAGCTTGCAATATGGAATAGGAGAATGCACAGTTAGGGACATTTTAAAACAGAAGGATAAATTGATGCAATTCGCAGTCTCGTCAGACAACTCTTCATCAATAAAAAAAAAGGTATGAAAAGCAGCACTTTTGAAGAACTGGATGCGGCACTTTTACGTTGGGTGAGTCAAGTGAGAAGTGGGGGAACACCTGTTTCAAAACCTATTATTGCTGCCAAAGCAAAACAATTTTTTGAAATGCTGGGATTAGGGGGTACATTTGACGCATCGTCAGTAAATATATATATAGGTCTCTACGACGAGAAATTAAGTTATGACGAACAAGTGCTGAACATTTCAAAGATGATTTTGAACAATTTCTTCAAGAAGGAATTTCTTTCGAACAAGTATACAAAGCCGATTAGTCAGGATTGCTCTGGAAATGTTTGCCAACACATTTATCAACAATAATGACTTGCAACAATGCTACGGGATCCCATAAACTAAAGCTAGTAGTGATTGAAAAAACAAAGAAACCGAGATCTTTTAAGGGAAGAAGAGCTGAGAACCTCCCAATTCCTTACTTCAACCAAAAGAAAGCCTGGATGAACCAAACAATATTTATAAAATTGTTTGAAGAAATGTGCATTCCCCAACTTAGGGAGCATCTGGAGTCTCAAAATTTACCCCAGAAAGCTGTATTGCTAATTGACAACGCCCCATCCCACCCAGGAGAATTACAATTGAAATCGGGAGATGGAAATATTTTTGCAAAATTTTTGACTCCCAATGTCACAGCTCTTATGCAGCGTATGAACCAGGGCGTAATCGCTTCAATTAAGAAAAAATACACAACGAAACTACTGACAAAAAGAATTGAAGAGGGAGATGATTTGAGAACCTTCTTCAAAGATTACACGATTCTCGACAGCATATGCGACGTAACCAGTGCTTGGGAGTCAGTTCAGAAATCAACATTATTAAAGTCCTGGTGGAAGATTTTGCCAAGCGTGGGAAAATCTTTGCTGGAATCTGAAAAGAAAGAGGAAGAAGTTTCCATTCTTGATCTAGAGAATTTAGCGAAATCTGTTGCTGGTGGAGAAAATGTCGATGAAGATAATTGCATTGAGTGGATAGATTGTCACACTATTGATCCTGGCTTCGAGCATGTAACTGATGTACAAATTGTAGAAGAAGCGTTAGGTATGAATTTGGAAGAGAGCGATGAAGAAGATGGTAAGGTCCAAAAGAAAGTGGACCACGAGGCAACTTTAGCTCACCTTGAGGGCCTTATTCAGTATTTAGAGGAAGATGACACATCACTTTGTGATAAAATAGTGCTAAAAAACTTCAATCCCAAATAAAGAAGAAGTGTTTCAATACAAAAAAAAACAGAAAACTCGTTTTCCAGTCGTTTAGAATTGAAAATCTTGTTTTAAATTCATTTCTAAGGCTTAACATTTTTTCTGTGCATTTTTTATCCAATGCAGTTTCACTTAAACTTGATTGGTTCATGTTTCATGTCGTAAAGTGCGTTAAATATTCATTTTCAACTGTTTTTCCCAAAGAACTAACTTATATTTGAAAGCCTAAACTTGGTCACACATGTTCGTAATGATCTGATCTTTTTTTTGCAGTTTTAAATTTAAATCATAGATGTGTTTAGTTATATCAAGCATGAATGGTAAATGTTGTAACCATATTGTATCAAAAGAACCTGAATAATCGCTGTTTAATTCACTTAAGGAACACTGAAAAATGGCGACTTTTGTCCTTTCTTCTCCTTAAAAAGTTTTAGAGATAGAAGTTTCAAGTCTAGCCCAGGTATTTATTAACGTTCCAAGAAATGACAGTTAAATATACAAGTACGTATGGTAATTTATTGCAAAGTTATTTATAGATATATACAACTACTAAAGAAAAAAGTTTTTCGCTGGCGCCCGTGACTCATCTGTTAAACAAAAACAAAGAGATTGTTATTTAACATGAGTGTGGGTACAGATGGTACTAAAAGAAATAATAGAAATCAAATCTAAGGATGTGTGGTACTTACGGAAAAAAAATGGTCAAAAGAAAGATTTTCTCTTCACAATTTGCAACTTTGTCACAGAATAAAAGTAAAAGTTTTTTCAATATAATAGGGGCCGTAAAGGGTCATCGACTCTATGTAATTTCATCCTTGAATATGAGGCAATTTCGTTGGTTAGATATCAAGATATTATGGACTCCATCATAAAATATAGTTTTGAGCAAAACAGTGCTAAAGTTTGACGTACGCATCTAAAAGTATAAATAGAGTTTAAGATAGGGGGGGGTGGTTATACTCGTGAACAGTGCCACTGGTTAACAAAATGCATGTTACGGGTTTTCATTTATTGAAGATTTATATATATAAATCTTACATATATATATAACATAGTTGTCCATATGTTTTTTCTCATATCTTCAATTGATTCCGGATTGCGTCTAATGGCCAAACCATAATACTTCGTCAAATCACCAATCAGTTTACCGGTTACTTTTCCTTTCCCTTGAATTCCTTTATTTTGTTTTTTTTGCATTTCGTAATCAGGTTCTCATACATTAGATTCCCCATAATTTGTGATTGCATCTCAGGGTTGATGATGAAACATTTGGCAGAAAGACGTAGTATTGAAGAAATCTTCCTTCTAGCTGATGTGACCGAGAATTTTTGTCGAATGGCATACATCAATGTTTGATAACTGCAGTGCATGTTTCCTTGTGATTCCTTGGTAGAATGATTTGATGCTTCTGATTGAAAGGCACTTTTGATTCACCTGCCAACTCTAATGAGACCATCTGGATCGAGGAAGAGTTGAAGATTGTGAATGCTACTTTTCTTATGAACTGGATTCTTCGATAACAACTCATTGTATTCATTGGCAAAGTAAACCATCTGAACCATCTTAGTCTATGGAACACAGCTCTCTGGTGACATCAGCTGACTTGAGAGTTTTGGTCCAATCTTTGTGAAGAACTGTGCAAACATAAACGAAGGCATATACTGTATCTAAGTAACTGTTGTGGAATATCTGACTGTTTTCGTCCAAGATATGGTATCAACTGTTGGTGACTTTGAAGCGAGATTAGAAGTGACCTTATATCTGATGTCTGGTAACTGATCCAAAGGGTGATGTAGTCCTGCAGAAGGCCATTGATCTTCTTAAGCTTGAAGGAAATGGGTCCACAGAACCATAATTTTCAGTCAGAGTTGGTACATATCTCCAAGTGTACAACTTTGTTGCTGAATGGATTTTCTTGACCTGCAATGCACCATAGGCCTTTTTGCTAGCATCGCTGAACCATGAAGCTTTGCTTCACTTCACTAAGCTTCGCTAGACTTCAGCAAATTTGATCCACTTCGTATGAACTGCTTGAGGTGGAAACTTTCATTCCAGTCGATCTTCAATGACCACAGCTCTTGCAGTAGAAGTTATGCATTTACGGTGAATGAAGTGATGAGCCCTTTGACCCTCTTCGGCTCATCACTCCATTCCCACTCGCAGTACTTTATTAAAGGCAGAAAAGGCGATATGTTCCTCAGGATATGTGGCCACAAACTGATTATAGCATGACTGCCTTGAGTAAATCCAATTACCATTCACATATTGATTACCACCCCTCTAGTATGCCACTACTATCATCATAGTAAATCAATAATGAAACTTAGTAGTTTTAATTGCAAAAAATATTTGTCGAAAACATCTTTTCGACGACATCCGAAGAATACTTTTCGAAGACATCCAAGAATTACGAAAATGAAGAAATTAAACATTTTACTCTGAAAAGCGTAAAAAAAGAACTTGACTAGAAGATCCTACATTGAAAGAAGTATAAAGTTTAGGAGAGAACCCCACAAGTGCTTAGCACCATCTAAAGAAATTTATAAATTTTTCAACTACAAGCAATCTGAATTAACGGATTCTTTTTGAAAAGTAGTCACATATAAGTCACAATAGTGTTGAAGAAAGTTTACAGGATGAGGATATCTTATCACATAGAAAAAGCCGTCTGTTAATGTGTTTAGTAGGGATGACGAAGAAAACATTACTTAATACATATTAATGTAATATTTTTTGAAAATTGCTATATTTTTCTTAATTATAAAAATATAATACCATTTTTTTTTAATTTTTAAACCTAACTCCCTTTTTTGCACTTGTTCTTTGTTTCGTACAACACAGATTCACAAAACACGCCATTTGTTTAGGAACGTTTCTACCGTGTTGTACGGGGATACCTGTTCCTAAAAAGATTATTTGGGATTATTTAAACAATGCCTATTTTATTAAATAAATAGGCTAAGTTCACCAAAGTTTTGGTGGTTGTTGGGCCATTTGAAATCAATTGAGCCACGCTTTCCTTATTAACTGCTAGTATGTTGATATTAATTTATATTATATGGGATATTTTTACTTGTAACTTTAGCAGTACTGAATACATTTGTATGGGAAGTTTGTCATATAAAAAAGGTTTTTTCGTTTGCAGAGCAAAGAGTACTTTCTTATTCTACGAATACAGTGAAAAACATATTCGCTGCATTGCCATACATGTGGATTGATGGTACATGCTACCCAATAATGCAAAAAGTGAAAAACTACTTTCGTTGTTTGCTGTGCACTAAGGATATAAAAGTTCCGTTTGATGAGCACTTAAATTCTGAACAACATTTACAAAGGGCAGGTAGTCAACAAAGTGTGGACTCGTTACAGCGATACCACGATATTTGGAGTTCCCTGCCAAGCAATCTCCAATCTTGTCAAACCCACTGCTTAAGGTTTATGAAGAAGATGACCTGCACTATATGTTCAGTCCAGCTCGCATATTCAATGAGAACTGTTCAAGAACATTTTACTTCCAAGATGCATAAACTATACGCTAAACATAGACATCAAACAAGTTTAGCAAACAGTAATTACTCCATTTTTGATTTGTTACTAAGTATATGATATTAAAACAAAATATTTTGACAGGAACTATTCCAAAATTAAGTATTAATGAAGCAATGACTACTTGTGCAGATCTATCATATCAAGCATCCAGAGCACCAGAAGCATCAGACCTTACAAAAGGTATTGTAATTTAAGAATTTGTATGTTATTAATTATGCTAGTTTTTTTAGGATATATGTGTGATAATATTTCAAACGCTGGCACTGGAAGTCATGTCGATAAAGTAGAGTACAATGAATCAAGCTGGACAATTGAAGACGAAGGTGTGATACTATTGAGTAAATAACAAATTAGTCGAACTACTAAAAATTTATAATGTAGTCCAATCTTTTATTTACTAATATTTTGTAACTGTTTATCCAACTTTTATGCAACATGTGTTATTGATTTTTATTTTATATAATGAACGTTGTTTATAAAATAATTTTATTTCTAAAATAACATTTAGTGTTAAATTTAAACGGAGGACAAATACATTATCTTCAAAGCTACTTTGCAACCAAACTTTGAGAAAAGGCTCCTTCCCTATGCACCATCTGTGGTAAAATTTTGGCAAGCTACCCCTTACAACAAAGGGTAAAATTGGGTGAGGTGGACTAATAAAATATTGTTTTTTTCACATTTTCTATTATTTTTCACAATTTCATTTTGATATTTTAATCCATCCATTATTTTGTTTCTGCAGGGAAGTTCCTCTTTGGAATCATTAAATAAGTACGTTTATTAATTTATTTGTTCTTAAGCTTATAGGTTTCCAAGATTCAAAACATTAACATTTATGCATGTGTGCGGACTTTTTTTTGTAGGGGATAGAAAATGCAAGTTTTATCAAAGAATGATGTATAGCGTTTAAACTATTGTGTTACCCCCTTTTTTAATTCTTTATTTATCTTTACATTGCATTATAATGTGAGTTATTATTCCTATGTTAAAACCCTTTTTCATTTACAGGAATGCTTACAGGAATCTCTTATTCCACAAATACAGTGAAAACACTGTTCAGTGGTATGCTGTACTTAGGGATTGGTGGTAAACAGTACCCGACAATGCGCAAAGAGAAAAACAACATTCATTGCTTATATTGCACTAAAACCATAAAAGAGTCAGTTACCAAACACTTAAAGTCCGCAAACCATCTGTATATGGCGGACAGATCAGAGAATATTAAATCGTTACAAAATTATCATACCATTTGGAGTTCTATGCCAGCTAACCTCCAAACTCTTCAAATACATTGCTTAAGATTTCCAACTATGATGACTTGCTGTGTATGCTCAGTCAACATCCCATATTTATACAATAACGTCAAGAAACACTTTACGTCTGGGATACACAAATTACAGGATGACAGCACCTTCAGACCAAAAACGATTACAAAGAATGAAGACTCAGGTATGTTTTTCTGGTTATTTGTAGTTTAAGTCCTGTTATTTTCATGCATTATCTTGCGCGAGAGATACAAGATTAAAAAGCGTTAAAGATTTTTAATCGTTTTGAATCATTGTAATCGTAATTACACAATTGTGTTCTTATTGCCTTTTTACTTACCATCCTCTTATATAGGATTCTTTGACTTAAAAAAAAATAAGCATTTGCTTACATGTAACAAACTAAAAAAAGGAAGACATAATCTAGAAATCCATAGAAATTGGAGGCTTACAAATTAGAAAAAAAGTTTCTGTTATTGATGGAAAGTAAATTATTCATTCAAAGAATGTTTATTGCAACACTTCTGAAAATATGTAGTATTCTTTACTTATTTATCAACTAAACAATAAGTAAACTTTGACAGGGCTTGCTACAAATTCAAGCGCTACCGATGAAGAAATGACTAGTTTGGGTGATGTAGTGCCTCAAAAGTTAAAAGGACCAGAAAAATCAGAAAATGCAATAGGTAGTAGAGCTCATGTTGGCGAAACAAGCATCCACAATGCATCTGATATCAAAAATAAACAGGAAGGTGTGGATACTGAATCTCTTGAATTAGTCACCATTTTTCTTGATTTTTTAAAATCATGTTCTAGGTGAATTGACTGCTAATTATTCATCCATTACGGTAGCTAAGAAATTGGAAATAAGCAAGCCTGTCATATCTCGTGGTAGGTTTTTACCCTTTTAAGTAATTTAAAATGATTAATCTTTGAAGTTAATTATCAATTAAAAACAATAAAGTAATATCACTTACTTAAAAATAATTTCTAATCTCCAGATCAAAGAATACTTAACTACTCTACGAATACGGTAAAGGAGCTGTTCGAAGGCTTACCATATATGTTGATTAACGATCAGTGTTACCCAGTAATGCGAAAAGCTCAAGACGAAATTTGTTGCCTACTTTGCACCAAAATTATAAAAGAGTCAGTTGCCGAGCATTTAAACATTAGTGGCCATCTGCGTAATGCGCGCGATCGGCAACAAGTGAAATCTTTGCAAGAGTACCATAACATTTGGAGTTCTATGCCAGGCGACTTGCAAGCTCATCAAACATGTTCTTTAAGATTTGTAGGTCAACGTACGATGACTTGCATTGTATGTCCAGCAGAGCTCCCGTACTCTATAAGAAATGTTCAAGATCATTTTATGTCCAAGAAGCACAAACTATGGTGTGATACCAGATTTAGACAACAAAATGAAGAAAATGAAGGTTAGTTTCAATTAGTTTTTCTTAGTTTCATAGTTGTTTTTAAAGAAAAGATGTGAAAACACTGGGTGCCAGTTGAAAGTTGATGATTATGTTTAATACTAAGTTTATGTTTAATACTAGCGTTTTAAAGTTACTGGTTTTTAGATTAATTCAAATCTTTTATCGTCAGAACAAAGCATTCATATAATTTGATCATTTTGGGTTACGATTATATTTTAAGATTAGTCAAATTTCAGTAATATATCACTTCAGTATTTGTATCTTTGCAAAGGACCAAAACTGACAAATCACTGCCATCTTACTATCTTTATTTTTATACTATCTAGTTGGTCAGCCGCGTTCCCTATTTTTTTTTATTAGATCATTCGTTTGGTGTTTAGATTGCAGCTCCGTAGTTGAAATGTATAGGAAGGATATTTTGAATAAAAAAATTAAAATAAACCAACTTTTCGTTCATTTACAACGTTTCCCATTTTTTTTATGAGGGATTTCTTATAGGCGGACAACTCCCACAACTGGACAAAAAAGTTGGTCCCGTCGGTGTCCACTTATGAGAGCTTTCACTGTAGTTTCCTATATTATTAATTTGCTATGTTATATTATTATAGTTAATTTAGTTTTGAAACATAACATGTGATATAGAAAATATCACATATTTTCTACTGCATACAATAGAAATAAAAGAACATACATATAAGTGTGTAGTTAAGTTACTAAGTTTCTTCTTCATTTTCCATGGAAATACATTTGACATCCGTTCAAACCCATCCTCCACATGTGTTTCCTGAGACGATTAAGCCCAGTGCATACGCCTACTAGAATTTGTAGCTGTCTTCTGCTCATTTCCCATAGTCATGTAGTCTTTATCAAGAAGGGTGTAGAAATCATCGCTTTCGCATGATTAAGTCCTGGTATTTCATTCCATTACCTGAGAGCTCTGCTCTCCATCCAGCCTGAGATAGTTGTTTTTTTATGAGCTATGGATATCCCCGCAAATGGTTCTGGTTCTTTAAAGAGTGATTCAGACCCCTTTCATTGAATTTCGTTGGTATATTGAATTTCATTCTATTTGTATCTTGAATAGTAAATACCAGTGGATATGCAACAACGTTAGAATATAAAATTTCCCCCAAACCATGTTAGAATATAAAATTTTAAAGTACTGTATCAATTTTTAGTATTGCAGCTGGCCATCTCTAGCTGGTTTGATCAGTGGGACACGTTTACTCATTTAACGGATATTGGAATGCAACAATTGCAAGATTATAAACTCGACACACCGGTTAATAAAACAAATTATACAATAAAACACATTGGCAAAACAAATGTATCGGATAAATTACTTTCTTGTAATGAAACTGAAGATCGCACTTCGAAATCCACTTCCACTCAAAGTGCGTACATTAATGTTAAATTCTTTTCAAGATATTTCTATTTGGTCTTCTATTGCAGATACTGCAATAGAATCAATTTATAATGACATCCCGTGCCTAGTCATAGAGAAGAAACTGTACCCAATTATGCAAAGGATAAATGCTGACATCTATTGCATACTTTGCAACAGCATCACTTCTGTAGCTCCTCATGAACATATCAAGATGGTACACGATAACACCAAAAAAAATGAAATTAATTCGTTAAGGAAATATCACGATCTTTGCAAAGATTTATCAGCTGAAATGCAAATGCAACAGATATACTTTAGACGATTCGTAAACCATATCACATGCTCTGTTTGTTATGATGCTCTTCCGTATAATGCTGCTACAGTGAAACGACATATACTAAGTCCGGGCCATCAAAGATACCTTGCTAAGCAAATATTAAAAGAGAAAGGTAAGTCATAGTTACGAGAAACTGTTATTTATGTGTATTAATAAAACATCAGTTAATCAAATATCCAAACTGTCTGTAAAGGCGTATTTATGTTATGAAGGGGAACATAAAGTTCTGCCTAAGGCCTCAACTAGTTGTTGCACTCCTATCTTGCATCGAGAGGATAGAGAATAAAAAAATAATTGATAATCTTTGGTACCAGTAAATTCTAACTGTGTGTTGTAATGCAGGAAATTTTCTTTTAGAATGTGCCAGTAGTATTCCCTCAACAAGGTCTGTTACTTCGTTTTCTGAAACATCAGATCATATTAGAGGTAAGCATTTAATTGTACAAATTAAACTTCCTGTAAATATCCAAATTTTTTTTTGGTTTTCAGAAGACCATGCAGACTCAGTTTCTGATTTGGATACAAATGATACCAACATACAGGAGTACAAAGAATCCTCATCGTGTAGGTTTTTCATTTTATTGCTTTAGATCACATATGGGTAATCTCCGGCCCTTTATTTCTATTGATTCGGCCCTAATCTGTTTAAGCGAAGTTTGTTTGATTCACGGGTGGAAAAAGCGCAATCGTGTGTTCTACTAATCCACATTAAAGTGGATTAGTGGAAACTTTATTAAGTCACCTGAATAAAAAGTTATTATTATTTCCCTACTCTAGCAACTCATAAAAATATCTCTTATAATTGTTAGGGAGATGAACTGAAGGCACTAATATAGCAATTAGCAATTTGGTACAAGGTTTGCTGACTTCTCTTTTTTTTCGCAATTTTTTTCGCTATATTTGCTCGTCAGAAGGATGCTGATGTTATTATAATTTCTGATACAGATGCATCCCTGCCATATGGGCGAAAAGCATCAAGATTACTTTTTCATGGTTTACCGCACACTTTCATCAATGGTTTTTGGTACCCAATTATGCAACATATCGAAGACGATATATTTTGCCAGTTGTGCAAATCGCACATCCATGAACAACTTGCAGACCATGTCGCACTTAGCAGTCATATTAGCAGAGCCGCTATTCAAAAGCGTCGTGACGTACTGGTATTGTATCATGACGTGTGGAGTTCTCTACCGGACCATATCCAGCACGAGCAGATACATTTCAGAATGAAGATGAAGAAAATGTTTTGCGGTCTTTGTTGTTGTAAACTTATGTATAATCCAAAGGCTGTTAGGGACCACCTATGCACTTCCAAACATAAAAATGCTTTTGTTAAGTGGAAGCAAACTATGGCATGTAAGTTTTCTGCTCTTGTTCGTCTGAACATTAAAATTTTGTATGTGTATTTGTTGTAGGCACAAAAACATCAAAGAAGTTAAAAGGTTCTTAACCATTATTAAGGTTAAATGAACGATTTCTAATGAACTTTTCTTTTAGGTCATGTGTTGTCAGTGCGAAATCAAAAATCTGTGACAGAGTATAATATTGTGATTCCAAATAAAGCCACGTTACAGGAAAACTTGCAGTGCGATGTAGTTGAAATATGTGATGGTAAGTCATACTTTGTGATTTTATAATAAGATAACTATAACGTATGTTCCATGTCATTCTAGAACTAAGGTATGATCATGATTTTTAATTAATTAAATCAAAGCAATGATATCTACAATATAACGTGCGGTACAATAAATGTCGTTTGGACTGTCATTGTAAAATTAGGGTTTTTAATGTTCAACTTCGGTTCAACCTTAATCATATCCCATGATACATATAAGAATTGGAAAATCGAGGTCGAGGAGCTTTTAATGCATAAAATCTGATTCAAATTCGAAATGCATCTGTCGGTAGAGTCCAATCAAGAATTCTGATTTGTTTAGAAGGAAATGGAGAACGATTTGAACATTTTGTTTAGTAATTTATGCCTTAGATTACCATAAAAATCAGCTAAAACCAAAACTACATTATTTTGCCAAGAACTAAATCTTAGCATTAATTTTTCACCCTAAATATGAAATCAACCAACCTAAGATACATAAACTTAGGTTGATAACTAATTGGTAGGCAACTCAATGTACAACAAATGTATGTATTGCCAAAGGATCGCTTTTGCAGCAATAGCTCGCAAAACCTTAAATAATCGGAAAAGAATATATTTTAGATATAGGGAAACATTTAACGAGGATTTTAATTCTACATTCGATAAAATTAAATTATTTGGTAGCATTAAAAGAAAAACACTTTTTGTCATTTAAAGTTTTCGTATTTCAAAATTCAATTTTGTAAGGAATGTATATAAGAATGTCCCACTCTTCCTAAGAGTGTCCCAAGACTGTCCCAAGTTCAATGTCTCAACTAATGGTTAATGAAGCATAATGTAAAGTCTAATTATGCTAATTCGATTTTTCAAAATGTTGCTGTGGTTGCATAGATTTTGTGAAAAAATTCAATATCTCGAAAACGACTAAGTTTAGGCCTGGAAGATGTATTACGGAAATTGTTGAAAATTGAATGTAGATTTAAAAAAAATTATTTTGGGTCATTCCACTTAAATTAACAAAGCTGTCAAATTGTCAACTTCCAGTATAACTGGAACCCCCAGCTTATTGAAAATATTTTTATCTTTATAAATAATTCTTAGTAATTCTCTTTCAAGAGGAAACATTTCGGTTTCACTTTTTATAAAAGAAAATTTAATATTATGGTCAATAGGAAATAAAAAAATGGTACCTATCTGAACGATTAATTGCGTAACAAAATTTTTTTGCCCTGATCTGTTTTAGGGGCTCATTTCATCGTTTTCCGTACAAACCACTTCTTTAAATACGATAGACATTTTTGACATATATATTGCATCTGTCAAATTTAAGTTATATGAAAAATAACCGTTATTGCATGAGAAGAAATTTAAGTTATATGAAGAATAGCCGTAGAATTTTGGAGTAGAAATTTAAAAATATTACGGTTTTATGAGTATTTAAATATTTTTAATCCTCTAAGAAAATGTAAAAGGTTTTATAGTCCATTGAAAAGTAATAAAAATAATATAAGAGTATAAACGAAAAAAAAATTTCATGGTGAATCTCATGAATTCGAGAAATCAAAGATGGACATATTGGCCATAACAGAAACAAAGAAGAAGGGAAAAGGAGAAATATCTATCGATAATGGACATTTGATGATATATAGCGGTGTGGCGCAGGATAAAAGAGCAGCAGCAGGAGTTGCGTGCCTGATACACAAGAAATGGTTAAACCAAGTACAGAAA
>JAWQRJ010002396.1:0-13606 GCA_033557515.1 Diorygopyx duplodentatus | reverse complement strand
AGTTTACCCCTTTTAACCTGCTAGTATACGTGTGATATATCAAAAGAAAGGTCTTCAAAAATGAATATCACTTTGCATTTACAACATTTCGATAACAGTTTTCGTTTTCAAAATGCAATGGAATAAAGAACAATTCCCTCAATTTGTAACCCTTATTACTCGCCCCAGGGGCTTTTAGGGCACGTATAAAAACATACGTAAACCTTATTTTTATCCATTCTATCGCTGTACCAAATGCATCGAAATCGGTGTCTGACACTTCCCTTGTTAGTTTTAAAAGAGCAATAAAGATGACCCTTGAAAATGTTGGTTGGGTTGTGAGAGTATGTAGTTTAGCTATTAGTCATCAGATGGCGCTTTCAAGTTTGAGGTATCGATCGCTTTCCAAACTAGGCAACCGATTTTACACCTGCGCACATTGGGTTGCGTCGCGGTTGTAATTCCCGGGAAGTTACCTTTTTTTGGGGGGATTTAAATAGTTTTTACTGCACACCTATAAATATTTGCTTTTCGGAAATGTGCGTTGGGATTTAGTGGGCAGCGGTGGATGACCGATTTCCCACCGTGAGGCGGTCACAAATAAAAACGGTAATAATACTGCAGCCGCTACGGTGCTATACGTAAATGCTTTAAAATTTACGAGGTCTCGTAAGAGCGACCGAAGCGCACAGAGTCATTAAGTGAACTACAAAGTAAATACAGGTTATGAATCATTATATCGCAATTAACATCGCTCGGTGTACCGGGGACTTCCGAAACAATAACTTTACTGGTGTATAAAAGCTTAAATGTAAATTTGACACTTGTAAACGGCCTGTCAAGGTTTATTGCCCTTCAGCGTGCGAGGCATACAAGAAATTTATTGCATCTCCGGAACAGTTTACTGTTTCCAATATATTTGTATTGAATTGCGTTCAACACGAATATACACTCAACGAATTTTACGAATTCCCTAAAAACGTGTTCCTTTCGACGATAACCTCAACCTGTCAAGAAAATTCGAGGTTATGTACGCAAACGGACGCGTGCCCGTCCGTTCTGTTATGACGCTGGCCGGTCATTACTGGACAATTACAGCCTTTTAATCGTTTAACAGCCTTTTTTTACAGCCGTTATTTTTTTATTAGTTTTATAACACGCCGGCGATAAACCGAACACGTGTAACGCCCTTTGTGTTCCGTTATTAATTCAATTATTTCGCAGTTTTAGTGCTGCAGTCGCGTTGCTTTGTCGAGACTCCGCGCTCAGCCTGTAGATGGCGCTTTGTCGCCAGTGTTGCCACCCCGTCGGTTGTCACCTCTAGGTTAGTTTATTGGTATCGCTGGGCGTCGCATTTCTAGGTTATCTTTGTATTATACCAACCGTATCTTATGCGACGTCAATAATATACCGCGTGACTAAATGATTGTGATTTTTTTTGCTCGGTTGGCATTATTTTTTTGTTTTCCTGTTTGCATCCCTGATTTTCAATTTAAATTTGTCAAATCAAAACGTCAAATAAAATAAAATTGTTGTTATTACCCTAATAATTACCCTAACCTAAAAGCTAATCTTGACGGATATATTACCAAATCACCAGAGATGCCAATCCACTATAATTGCCTCAATTATGTGCAGTCACCCGGTATATCTCGTTATGATTCGAAAACGTTTTAAAAAGTTTATTATTTGTTTTAAAAACAAATTATATTACATTATTATTATATTTCTTAAAAATGGGATTACATTATATTTCTTAAAAATGTTGAAAATGTTAAACTTGTGTTAGTAAAAGATAAAGGTTTATAAATTATTTTGTTGTTATAATTTGATATTTCTGTTAAGATAATTGGATTAGTATTGGAATTGTAATCATATAAACCTTAAGTCTTTTCTATAATATCTCAATGAAATATACAATAACCTTAAATTTACCTTAGAAATAGAAAAAAAACAAACAAATCAATATCCTCGGCCTCATCACAACTAATAACAACGAACTTTCCACCTTCGATATATACAGGAAACATACTTACATTATCACAATAATTCCCTATGCCTCATCATATCCCTTATCTCACAAGACAGCTGTTTCCGTTCCTTTGTATACCGAGTTGTTAAATACCCTCTAACTCCAGAAACAAGAGAAAAAGAAATATAATATATATATTTAATCTTGCTGAAAATAATGGCTCCAAAAAGAACATCATAAATAAAATTATATCCAAACAACTAAATAAAAACAATCCTTGTACAATCCTATTACTAATCCAATTACCTTAACAGAAATATCAAATTCTAATAACAAAATAATTTATAAACCGTCATCTTAATAACACAAATTTAAAATCACAAACATTTTCAAGACATATAATATAATCCACGTTTTTAAAACAAACAATAAACTTTCTAAAATGTATCAAAATCATAAATCAAACATTCCCACTCTAGAAAAAAACTTAATTACTTAATTGTAATAACTGTGAAGGGTTATACATAGGGCAAACCGGGCACAAACTTGGTAAACGTATCCAAGAACACAATTCTAAACCAAGCTGAACTTTATTTAAACATACTCTATAAACTGGGCATAACATAAACTACCAACACATTAAAATTTTACACCAAGTCGAAAAGAGGCGGAAGATGGGTCTTTTAGAACAGTTAGAAATTGAAAAACACAAACACAACAAAAGATGAGCAATGAGCAAATTACTTGCTCAATGAGCAAATAAAATTCGATAATCAACGACTACACTCGATTATATTTTGACTTTCAATCTGGAGCATCTGTCGTTTACAAATATTTATTTACAATTTTAAATTTAAACTTCGACATTCGTGCGATCTCGTTTGTCACGTTTTTTAAAAACCTTTGTTTCAAGTTTCCTTTATACGTTTCCACCAAAAATCACGTTAGTGTGCACGACATTTCTAATCTGTTTTTGTCTTTGTTTTTCTAATTAATTTTTACCTTATGATTTTTAATTCCACGTTTGTAACCCGTCGTTTAAGTTTTTCACCTTTCGACTCTGTAAGTTTTTAACTAATTAATTTTTTAATTCTTTCCAAACATTTTTTTCATGTAATTTCATTTTTAAATTTTAATGTGCCCCCCTTTTTAGATCTAGACTGATGATGGTCCATGGACTGAAACCGGTATCTTAGTATATTAAATAAATAACGCAAATAAAAGAAGTTTAAATCTCTTTTTTCCTATTTCACCACATTTGCAAGATGGAACATTCAAATATTATTGATATGTCCACTTTCTCTATTGCGTATAAATCAATGAGTAAAATTGTAGGTCAATTTGGAGGCAAAAAGCAATTGTAATCGCAATTGTCCTCTTATACAATCTAATTTATGACTTTTTAATGTTTCTAATCGATTCGTATTTTTTTCTTATTGTAAATTTCAATAATACAAATTTTTTACAATTTGTTAGAGTAAGTTTATTTAGATTAAGCCAATTTTTAAGTTTTGCCAGATCTTTCAATGATAAGTCCTCTATATGGCTCCAAATATTGCCACTAATAAAAATTCCTGTGTCATCCGCATACGATCAAATAGAACCATTCAGCTTCAAAGACACTATGTCGTTAATATAAATTTTAAAAAAGGAGTTGACAAAGAACCATTCCCTAAGGATGGCCGCAATTCACAATTTGTTCTGAGCTGTAGCGAGAATTTATTTTTCAAATAACTAAAAAATTGTCAAAAAAAAAACACTGAAAGAAGAAAGCTACGCTGAACAACTCAAGAATATTCTTATGTCAAATGATACAATTTGCCGAAAAATTAGGATATATCTGTGTATATTCACCGACAGATTGAATCTGAAGAAAGCGAAAGCGTCAGTGCTTTTTGTAAAAAAATACAGTCATGGAATAACAAATTAAAAGAAAATTTCTTTGAGTGTTTCCAACAATGTGTGAATTTATCCAGTTACCCGCCGCAAGAATCATGAGAAGGTGTTGTTAAAGACAGTTGAGGGTCATTAAAAAACTTGAGCACTACTTTCAGCAAATACTTTTTCGCAGAAAAAGTATACCAACCGACCTATCTCTGCAAGAAGAACAACAACTAATAGATCTTTCTTTAAGTACCACAGAAAAATCGGTGAAAAATTAGTCAATTTGTGATTAAATGCTGATTTTTTGTCCAATGCTGTACTCAGAATCGGGAAAGAATAGGACTGTCAACCACATTCTGAGTATGCCGTTGGACAAAAAAAATAGCAACTGTTGGCAATATCACAAATTGACTCTGCGAACAAAGCTAATACGAGTGATGTACAACCAACAGTCAAAAAGTGTTACTAAAGCATAACTATATAAATGTCAGCCAGCGATTCTATCAGGAAATTGTTCAGATAATGAACAACATAATGAATAACATCACAGTGATACTAAAGAATTAATGATAAGTCGCTTTTAGGTGTTACGCACTTTTTAACAATGATTATAAAATTATTCGTCCTGTAAATGTGCACAAACAAAGTTTATTAAGCTATTTTTTAATTTTTCATGCTTCCACGCCACTCCGCCGAATAATATGCACGTGTACTAGTTTTTACGTAGCTTGAAAAGGTTGTCCAAAATTACAAACACGCAAATGACGTGAATACACAAAACCACCTACAAACTTTTTTCACAGCTGTATTTTACCTGCGGTATGACGTGGCGGTTTGCACTTGCTGTTCAAATTATATCACATACTACTTATCAAATACATTTTCCATTTATTTTTTAAAAAAATCAGTTTTATCAAATAACAGTTATAGTATTTTGATAACGTAATATCAACAAATATCTTCAATAAATCGCTACTACTTAAATCACCATCGAATGAAAATGTCTTTCCGAAGTTACACTGACAACGTCTACAACAGTTGCTTGCAGACTATACTAATCTTATATTTATAGCTGACACTAAACTTTAATAGGTACTTTGTCAAACTTAATACTTAATACTTGTCTGGTTTGATCCTACCATAATTTTAGATTAATCGTTTACAACCTTCGATTAATTATAATGTCAGACGGTTTCATACTTTTTTGTGTACCATGTAATCGGAGTATTCTTAAAACTTTTCAACTCTCTAATTAGAGAGGCGTGTAATTTTGAACATAGCTGATACATTATTTTAGTATAATAGTCCTGTATTCGACTCTATAATACTTTATAGAGTAATTTTATAGAATATTACAAAATTGGTGCCACTTGTTGGTGCCTTCTCTTCTCAACTAAACGTAGGCACTAAAAACTAAATGAAGAAGATACAGACATTCTACATCTAATATTAAAAAAAACATGCACTCTAAGATTCGATTCTTACGCGATTTTTTCGCTGGGTGATCTCCACGGGACGTCATCTTCAAGTTCGTCTTCACTTTCATCTCCTTCATCGGCGATATCTTGCGAGATATTCAACGTTGAACTGGTGAACATGTCTGGTACGGGAAGGATGCTGGGTCTTCGTGAGTTCCGTCGTTGATTTATCGTTTCTGGGCTTAGTAAATTCGGATTATCTCCAGTCCGTGGTATGTCCAGGTGATTGCCGGTTACCGCGATGTCTAGGTTCACCGATCCTGGTGACGTGTCCTTCAAGCACTGTTTCGAATCAGTCAGGGCACCTCCGTCGGGAAAAGTGGCTGAAGTACAATAGAACGAAATCAATGAATTGATGATAGGTGTGTAGTCACTCCAACTATTGTGAATGTGTTTCTTTCATAACAAGATGTCAGCAAAAGTGCCTATGTGCATTGAAGAAGAACAGGCTAATTTGAGTTTTGGATTAAATTATGATGAATTTTATAGTAAATATTATAGTGAGAACTAATCAAATTGGTTACGTGAAACAGTTATTATAGCTGATATAAAGTTTTGAATGCTTATATTATAGGTAAAAATCCACGTTGGCATAAATAAACAAAAGACGTTTGTTCTTGATATGCGTTTGATGAGGCATCGCTTTAACTTATTGTTAATTAAATATAATTTAATTAATATAAAATTTAGTGGCATTCTTCTTTGAACATTTTAAATAAATACAAAATTTCACTACATTTAGTTACTTCTATTATATTAATCCAGATTGTAGCGTAGAATTTAAAAATTAATTAAACTATGGAGAATTTTATTTTAAATTGCAAAGTTGATGTCAGTTGCAGATAGATTTGGTAGCGCTGCGATCTTGAAAACAACTTTAAAGTATAGATCATAGCATCTATGGTGGTAATTAAAATGTCAAGCTACATCACTCATCCTCACCACAGGTAGAGTTTCGAACATTCAACAGCAAATTTCGTCTTTTGATTGTCACACTTAAAAAAATATATAAGTTAGTTGTAGCAAGAGTTTTAATAAAAATGTTAAAGATATTCGTAAAAGTTCTAAAATTCCATAGCTTCGAATGTACTATAAAAGAACAATATTTTTCTTTGTTGCAAAGGTAACTTAGAGATGAACCCAAAGATGGGGTGACAATTTGAAAATTATCAGTAAAATAATTCGAAAACTAACAAAGGGGCTTTGAATCGCAGTATAAATATCACACTGTGAGACCCTATGTGCGCCCATTATTTCAACGAGAATCTCTACCTCGAAGGAACGTAAAACAAAATTAAGAATTTAAAAAATTAAAAATAGATTTATAAGGAAAGTTGGCCTGTTCATTAAGCAGAGTAAAATTATTTTTATTTTTATACTTGTATTTTTCTATCTCAAATTGTTCGTATAAGTCCATATGTCTTCCTTTTCGACACTCGTGCAACAGTCTAACATTATTGTAATCTATTTATTGTTACTTTTTGTCTTGTGTTCGTTTATGCACTTACTAGGCCTTCTAATAGTTTGTCCTATATAGATTTCTAGATAATTATTACATTTAACAGCACATACCCCACTTTTTCAAATAAAGGTGTTTTATTATTGTAATAGATAAATTTTAATAATCTATAATAATTTATATTATTAATTTATAATAATCTTAATAATTTAGATAAATAAGTTTTATTATTGTAATAAATTGTGTGTTAGAGGTGTTATATTATATTTAAGCAAAAGGTGTTTCACTTTAGTATTTGCATTGTTGAAGGTTAAATGCTTATAAAGTTTTTGAGAAACATTGTTTGATGATAAAGACATCTCTGAGAGTGGATCATATTTATTTCTGTAATTATTGTGTATGCTTTTTATGTGTCTTATAGGAAAACCATTAGACTTGGCCAATGAACAGATATTTAATTTATTTTATTTTATTTCTTTTTTCTTAGCATCTCCATCCAAGGATCATCTAAAGTACCGATCAAACAAGAAACGAAAAGAGCCCATTTTCTATTTCCACCATCATAAGGGATGATGGTGGAAATAGAAGTAGGCTTTCTAAAAATATTGAATTTAATTTTGTTATTACGTTTAGTAAGTGTGATGTCCAAAAAAATTTTCATCCTCCTCGACTTCCATGGTGCAATTTAAATTAGTATGTAAGTCGTTAAGGTGCGACAAGAAATATTAGCTTCCGCGATATCATCTGCCCAAATGCAAAAAACATCGTCGACGTAACGAACCCGCTTCAAAATGTGTTTGTTAAAAGGGTTAAGATTATTAATGATATGTTGACACTCAATATGATCCATAAAAATGTCCACCAGTAATCCGGATATGGGCATGCTCATGGGTTTACCCATGTAAGTTTAAAATACTTACAGAAGGTTACTTTGTTAAAAGTTGCGTTATGACGTGTGCAAGAATAATGCTGACGTTTGAGGTAGTTTTAGGGCACTGAACTTTTTTAAACTTATTAGAAAAAGTGAAGTATATGCTGTTAAATGTAATAATTGTCAAGGAATCTATATAGGACAAACTAGAAGGCATAGTAAGCGCATAAACGAATACAAGACAAAAAGTAACTCTACTCTTTTTATACATTGTACAGAGACCGGACATAAAATAGATTACCATAATGTAAGTCTGTTTCACGAGTGTCGAAAGGGAAGACATACGGACTTACATGAACAATTTGAGATACAAAAACGCATGCAAAAAAATAAAAATTATTTTGCTCTGCTTAATGAACAAACCGATTTTTCTTATAAACCTATTTTCACTTTTTCGAATTCTCAACTTCGTTTCACGTTCCTTCTCTGCATTTGAGCAACATTCATTTTTTTGTATTTTAACGTCATGACCATATGTTATTTTCGGAACCCGTCTCTGCACACGACGCAGAGATTCTCGTTGAAATAATTTTCATTCTTTCGTCTGTCCACAACGTGATAACACTACAATTTTTAATTCATGTTCACACAAATTCACAGAATTTACCTGCAATTGCAACCTTATTATTTCAAAAAGTCTAACTCCCTTTCCGTGAAATATAAAATTAGGGAATACCGGGGATGTAAATTTCGGCATTTGCTAATTAGTAGATATTAGTAGTGTATTAAGTTACAATAAAAAATTCCGATTTCATTTTCAAATTGTCACCTGTATAGTCCATTATGACAAATTTAGTACAGAGTAATTAATAACGGGACACTTAGTTATTAATCGAAATTGATTCATTGAATTATAGAATTATAGAATTTGACAAAACCGAGAACACCCTAAAACCGTTTGTTGTCTCAAGCATTTTTAACTGTTTTGCTTATACTGCAGCAGAATATGTTTAATAGCACGTAAATATCCCCACCTTTTCTTATCTTACTTTATGGCTCCATAAACCTAAAATCGTATAAAAGGAGTATGGCAGCTGCATCGTGAAATACAGATTATAATGCTATGAAAAGTACGTAAGTGCTACCGTTCAATATTGAAACAATCGCATTTTCGGCCTGCTCTTCTGCTCTTTTGCACGATATATGTTGCGAAAGAAACCAATATATTTCACATCTACACATAAGAAAATAATATTACGATAACTATGTTGATAATTTGCGTGCGAGAACACAAAAAAGCACGCATTATGTTATATGTATACCTCGTTGATACCTTTGGCTGACGCCAACTTGTTTCATATCAAAACACCGAAGCGTGAGACAAAGCTAATGTTGAGCATGTGGCGCAAGTGACTTTGTTAAGTTTTGTGCGGTGTGAAATTTACAAGTACACGTCATTCTCAACGATTCTTCCGCAAAGAAGCTTGACCATGTTTTAATGGTATATAACATATAATGGTTTACACAGATTTTAGCAAACTTATTGATTAATTATAAATGCAAATATGGATAAAATTGCTTCATTGATATCATTTCGTTAGTTTATACTATTGTTGAGGCTGGAATATTGTGTTGCATTAACGGGTTGGGTTTAGGTTTCTAGCTGGCAGTAACGGGTTTACCAGCTTGTTTGCTGAAAATCAATGCAATTGTATCCATTACATTTTGTGATGCATTGTTATGCTGCCTTGCGTAGATAGTTTACTGTAGCTCTTATCACGTTGTACTATGACTGAAGTAATTGCTCCGTGTTTCAATCCTAATCACATTACTTTACTTCACTGCATCACTGTATTGCGCTTAAATTCACTAAAGGTTTGAAGTAAACGAACAATCAATTTAATTAAACAAAATAACTGAAAGTGCAGTCAGCTTTGAAATTTGATTTTCGTACTCTTTAAGATTGTTTAATTAAATGTTCTTCATATTACCTTTTGTAAGGTAAACTATTTTGTTTCTCGTTTCCGTTGATTGCGTTTAATTGCTGCAGACGTTGCTTAGATGTTCCAAGTCCTAATTACTCGTTAATTGCTTAGACGTACAAGTATAGTTATCGTAGTATTTCGACAATTAATTCCTTTTTTTTAAAGGTGTTACGCTTTTATTAGGGATGGAACAAAAAGTTTGGAAACCACTTCATAACTTCTGTGGGCATTAACAAAAATTAACGATATACCCTACAAAGTATCACTTCTAGATCTATGTTTTCAGACTACATTCACTCACAACTCTAGAAATTATAGCAACAGTTACTATTAGCAATGACAGTAAGCACAAAAGGAAATAATGTAAATGAATGTGACAGAACCCCAAACACAAAGCAGGAAACGGAAGAAAAAATGAAACTGGACTTCACAAACAACAAAACCTAAATCATAGAGCGCCCACTTGAACTTTGTTAAATCCATAATTCTCTCTAATGGCTATAAGGAAACTTTTGTCTTCTTATCGTTTTACCCTTTACATCATTGTATTTACAAAAATATCATTCAATTATTACAACAAGTCATTCGATTACATGAAAAAAAACAGTATAGTGTCCACTAAAAAAATAAGAGCTGTATAACACTAAATTTGGCAATATTCCTAAATTTAAACTTTCTGTACCTTTGGTAATAATTGAGAACCGTACTGTGGGATCAAATTTCAAGCATCCTGTGTAGGTTACCATTCTTAATTTGTCCCCATCCTCCCGTTTGCACACTCCTCCTCTTTACTCGGGAGCTCTATTGTGGTTGCTTTCATACACTATTGACAATTGCTGACCTTGAATATCTTGAAAATTGATACCTGAGATGCATCAGGTCAGCCTCTCCTCACAGGAAATAAGAGCATTTGCATTTCATCTTAAGCTGTATCATTTACAAGTAACAAATATAAGTACTAAAAGATCGAAAAAAATCAAAAAACTTTTGCCAGGCACCATTACAGGCTGGTATGAAATTTTGTGAAGCTATGAATGAATTTTGTTTACCGGCGAATCTTCTTTTTCCATATATGGCCAAATAATACCCTCAAAAACTTTACGTCCATTTTAGTTGCAGGTATCTTTTAAAAATGGAGATAGCGTGACGTACTTGGACTTCCTCCAAAATGAAATATTTACTACAGTAGAAGATTTGGGTATTAACGTTTGTGTTAACGAGGATACTCCCACCAAGATGGCTGCCATAATCACAGTTAGGACAGTTAGCAAGTACAGGAGTTTTTGAATACAAGCTTTGTTGGGCTGCTTATTTCCTCTATGGGTCAAAACAACATACGAGTGTGTTAAAGAAAAGATATACAAGTAAAAGAACATCAGTAAAAGCAGAGTTTGCAACTCTGGAGAAGCTACGAGCCATAATTCTAGATTTTTCAATACATTACAAATTTTAAATTGACCAGGTTTAATCGATAGTGCTACCATAAATTCTTAATTATGGCGGACTGGTTCCTGAACAATCGAGAGCAAACTAGACACTTTAGAAACGCTGAGTGTGAAATTCTCGTATTTGTACAGGTCGTGCATTGTACGATTCAAAACCTGTCGTGTCAGGCCCGTATATTTCGTACCTACTACTATACATGCTCACTGTACCAATTTAAAACCTTTTCTCACACATGTTTTAAATAGTACAGTAACGAAGTTCCCTATATTAGATTCGATTATGCCATAAGTCATAAGTTTTTTACACATAAATGGGTCAATTTATTGCCATTTAGTGATTCTGTCATCTAGAAACGTGAGTGGCTCACTTTAGAACAAAAGCTCGTGTATACAAGCTTCATGATGGAGGTGCATCATTTGCTAAAATAGTCCATGAAAAAAGAGTGGTCCAGTCATCAGTTCGAAAACTTATCGAAAAGAAAGATAAATATAAATCGCAAGATATGGGTAGGTTCTTGTTTATCAAAAATAGTGACTAAGACCAGGAGCACTCAGATGGTAAACATGGAACGGCGCTTACCCATATGGGTCGAAGACTTACATCCAAAACAAGTTCCACATAGTCAAATGGAAATTGAAATAAAAGCATTAAGCCTTTACAATGATTTCGAGACTATTGGTGATATAGAAAACGAAGACGAGGGAACTAGTGAAAATTTTACGGCAAGTCGTGGATGATTTTTCCGTTGTAAGCCAAGCTTATTCATTCATGTTCGTATTGGTGAAATTTCCAGGGCAGATAAAGAGACTGCTTCAAGATATGAACCGATACTTCTACACGTGGAGAAAATCCTAGAGTGCTTAAAAAATGTCAAAACATAACCTCCCAGTTCGTTAAAATAAGAAAATAAACTTACATACCAACTATTTTTGCCCTAAAACAGAAAATGCTTTCGCAGAGAAAATGAATTTTATCTTGGATAATGGCCAGGTCATCCTGCTTGTCATACTGCTCATATCGCTAATAACATAGTGGAAATTAGACAGCCACTTGGTTTTAGAGTTAGATTCCGTCGTGTAACTGAGTACATCGAATCGAACATTAATTAACTAAATAACACTTATTAGAATAGATGAACAGCGGGATTAAGAAGCACATGGAGAGAACTTAAGCTACGACAACTGTGTTGAAGCACGAGAATTAACAGCTGAACAACTATCAAAAATTATGGGAATGGCCGAAACCCAAATATTGAAGATTGCCTTACAATTCGCCGAACAATAAACAATGCAATTCGTTGAGAATTGTCATATCGAATCTTCTTGTTCCAAAGAAGAAAACTGTGCAGACATGGGTGATATAAATTTAAAATTTTCAAAACTTATTTCTAAAAAGGCATTTTGATTTTTAGTCACGTTTTATTTGTTGAAAAACAGGGAGTTTAAAAAAAATTAAATATCATTATTTGTTTATATATACAGGTGCCCCAAATTCACTACTCACCATTGGCATATCGGAAACCATAAGACTTACGGGTTAGATAAAAGGGGGAATGTTTTTCACATTTGACTTTTTCAAAAATTAAATACCGATCAAATTCAGATTTTTCAAAGTTTCTCAAAAACGATCGCAGTTGGCCGTGATTTCTCGGCGGATTTAAATCCAGCAGACAAAGGGGAAGGAACTTGTACATTGTAGAAGCAACTTTTTAAGGAGAATATCATGGCGCAATTAGTTTTTTTCTTGGTCTTTTAATTTAAGCTACACAGTAACTTACTTTTCTTTTTCTTGTGGACGCCATATTGGATTTTTACAAATTTGAAATGTGTATTTTGTCCCCTTTACAATGATGTACCATAGTGCAACATTTATTATTGACTTTTCGTTTTAAACGAACATTTTGTTTTTTTACCTGGTAGGCCTTAATTTAGTACGTATAACAATTTACAGTAGCGAACGCATAGACGAACTGACAGTTTATTTATAAGTTTGTTACTATCTATAATTGTGAATAGTGATAATAGAATGCGCTATACTAGTACTGAAAAATTTGCACTGTACAATTACTACATAAAAAGCAATAGAAACACCAGTTATACCGAAATTTGTATCCTGAAAGACAGCGGCCACACAGAACAATATTCCCGTCTTTAGAAAGGAATTTACGAGATTACGGTAGTTTTTCAGTTGAAAGGCATAAATATGGATAAAAAATTAATCACCTAGCAGCGGAAAGTATTAAAAACATTGTGACCGACGCTCCAATCACTTCAATTAGACTATTGTCGACATAAACCAACATATCGAAGTCGTCAGTACACAGGTATTTGCAAATTAACAAATACCATTGAGATTGTTGTCGCAGATTAGAATTCTGCCACTAATTTAGCAATAAGTGCAATGAAATCGACAATTTTGCTCTCAACATTAGTTGGACAGATGAGTCGGGGTTTGTCAATAGTGGCGTATTTAATCATACATACATAACAAACATTACTGGCCAGTGAAAAATCCACATTATGTGAGACAAAC
>JAWQRJ010002395.1:0-13609 GCA_033557515.1 Diorygopyx duplodentatus | reverse complement strand
AAATAAATATTTTGAACACCTGTGAAATATTTAAAAAAATTCAACAAACTTTCCAATAAAGGTTTGCCATCTCTTTAACGTGGCCAAATAAATTTTCTTTATTTGCAGTACTTATTGTTTTACACGTCATTTAAAAGAGCAATTGTAACTGTCACTTTTTTTGTTCAAAGTGACATATCTCAAGAACTGTTAATATTAAGTATTGGGAATGTAACACAAAGTTGCTTTAAATTTTAACATAGAATTCAAAAATTGCAATAAAGTACCGGGTGTTCCATTAGAAATGTAACTGTCACTTTTTAGTTAAAACTGACATATCTCGGGAAATGTTAATATTCAGTATAGGGAATGTAACACAAAGTTGGTTTAAATTTTAACATAGAAATGGTCTTACTTCCTATTTTGGGATAAGTAATTTCTTAGAAGTATTCTTTTCTCTTGCTTTAGTAACCTGCAGGAAATTGTATAAGCATTTCCTCTTTTTATTTACGTAATCCTAAGTATATTTGAATGCAGAAAAAATAAAAATGAAGAAACACGTATTATGTTAAATTATGCATAATCATGTTTACAATATGTTTTAGGTGACCATCTAGTTGCAAGAAACGGCAAGTACTACACGTGCTCATCAATGAGCGTCCATGGAAGCACCGCGACCTGTAATAGCGATTTCAAAGAGCTGAGTATCGACGATATGGACAAATACTGCTTTGCTCAGAGATACTCATTGTGGCGGAACACCAAATCCACGAAGTACTGTATAGCGAGCGATGGAGAGGCGGCGTCGTTTGGCTTTACCAAAACGAACCATCTCGACTACGAGGATGATGACGATAGAAAGATCGTAGAGTGTTTATCTGCGACTTCGCCCGCATCGTCAACTTTGTTTATCGATGATACTGAATACGTTAAGATGTGCAAAATAAAGCCTGAGCAAGAACGACAGTTTGTGTTTTACGCCAACACCAAAAGAGACATTCCGCATATTTCACGCTCCAGTTCGGTGCATTGCCAGGGGTCTGTCTGTCGGTTTAGGGCGAAGCTAAAATTGGACAAAACGGTTGCAAGCACGTTCACACGCAAATGAAAAAGATCAGGCGACGGCCGCATCATAGATACATATATTTCAAATGAACATAACAACAAATAAAGATGTGTACAAGTCTGACCAAAAGTGTTTTCTCTGCAGTGGCAACACACCGAGTGGAGCAATACCTACGGTATAATAGAAGAGTTGTTACACGAAGAATGATTCCATTGTACGATGATTATTCGCAAATGCGAGCTAAGGTGTAAAATAAAGATAGTAACAAAAAAAACTAATGGTCTGATATTCATATATTGTTTCTTTATTCGAATGAATCAATAAATTTCGTTAACAAACAATAAACTATATCGAACCCTCTACGCAGAAGGTGTAACTAGAATAAACCTAAAAAAATCTAATAAACCAATTCTGTCTAAAATGCTTTTGATTGCTGTTGTGTTCAGTTGATTATTTAAATTTCTCAGTTTTAACAGTAAGGTATACTTGTATACATCAATAAATTTTTGTATTTACGCTTACAACAGTTTGTAATTTTTATTTCTGTTAAATAAATTAATAATTTTTTAATAATTTAATTTAATAATTAAATTAAATTAATTATATATGGTGTCAATAAAATAAGCATCTCTAATGGAACAGTGGTTCTAACTAAATATAATACATTTATTTCAAGAGAGGATAAGAAGTTTTACGTACTCACTTTCTTTTTCCCACAAGTCTTTATTTCTCCAATGACAACTATTCACAGATCGACATGATAAACAAAACACAAAATAATAACATGACGATTTGTTGTAAGAAAAAAATCTGTAAGTACTCAACTGTGTAACCAAACAAAAATTGAAACTGTATTTTACTTACAGTATTATTAGTCTTCTTTCAAGATAATCAAGACACTATAAATCCTAATAAGCAGTACTTTGCATATTTTCCACGTCGTTTATTGTTGTGATCTTCTTAAAAAAGATCTATCTTGCAATAAAAAGGCACGTGATTACAATGACGTATATTTTATGTGTGCCATAAAATACGGATGTAATTGTCCTTACAATATCACATGGGAAACGTGGGTTAGGGTAACCCAAGTAGAAAGTATAGCAAGAATAATCAGTTTTCAGTCAAAATTACTTATTAATACTGGCATTCATTGCTTAATAACGTACGACAGTTGCAGATTCTTTTTTTAATGCTTCAAAGGAGCCAATAAACAAAAAAATTACTCTATTTTTTAAAAACATATAAAATTTTAAGGAAACATCAAAATTTGTATTCCTTAGACCGCATACATAACTTGAAATACGATCAATGCAAAAACTCGGGAAAGTAAGGAATTAAAATACGAAACTTTTGAAACCTTTGAAACAAGAGAAAAATTATTGCGAAAATTGCGAAATTGCGAAAAAATTGCGAAAATTATGCGATATCGATAAATAACGTAAACTCGCGTACTTGTCCCACTTACGAGGAATGCAAACATTGCAAGGATCTAGCGTAGGACAACCTTGCTGTCTCAGCATAACAAAGTTAAATAACAAACAATCGTAGTTTGTTTGTCGTTGAGATTCCATTAGATTGGAACCAGTGAAAACAACGGGGAATTCAGAAAAAAAGAACCAGGAAATTAGCATTTTCAAATTCATGTTGTTTTTTTGATCCTTAGTTTTAACGGCTGTGATGTGGATCTTATGTAAACTGTCGTGCAGTTTTTACTTCCATTTCATATACATAGTACCCCATCCTCTTTTTCCCTCTTTTACTTTTCATTTCTGTGAATGTTTTTTTGTTGGTATTGAGTGTAGTGAATGCCGGTATGAAGTTGAGTTTTTTTAGAATTTTTTTTATATTTATTGGAGCTTTGATTTTTGTATGGTATTTCTATGTAGTTTTTTAAATTTTTATTGTATTATTTTTGTTTATTTTATTTAATGTTATTTTATTAATTTCTTTGGTTATTAAGTTCTTTAGATATGCGTTTTCTAAAAATGCTGTTTTTAGTGTGAAATTCTTTATTTGAAATTGTGAACGTTTTTTTAATTATATTGTTTAGAATATTAACTTTTTGTGATTTTGTGTGATTAGAATCATAGTGTAGATATCATCAGCTATTAGTGTTTTTTCTGGTACCTATCAATTTTTATTGTATTATCATTGTTTCCCTTTAGCATTGCGTCTAGAAATGGAATTGTTTTTTCATCATTTTCTATTTCCACTATGAATTTTAACCTTTCATCAAAATTATTAAAAGTGTTTACTAACTCATCAATTTTGTTTTCTGGATATGTCAGTATAATATCATTTACATATCTGAAATAAAATGTAGGTTTTTGCCTATAGCACATTTTATATGTTTTATGTTTATGTTTTATATTTTTATATATTTTTGCCTATAGCACAATTTGTACGCATGTCGAAATAAGTAGATTCTATTTTAAAAAAATCTTTACCTTATGCTTCTAAGAATTCCTCTAAATTTAAACCCTCTAAATTATTTGTTTATTTTTGCCCACTGGTTATTAATTGCACTTTCTATTAATTTCATGGACGTGTTGGTATAAGTGCTGTAATGTCTAATGACAATAATTCATGGTTGTTAATGATTTTTTTAAATTTTTTTAAATTTTATCAATGAATTCAAAAGAATTTTTTATGGAATATGTTTTTTTATTGATACTTTTTGCTACTATGTCTGACAAAAATTTGGATACTTTGTACATAGGTTCTATTGGCAGGCTTCTAATAGGTAGGCTCCTATTGAGCTTACTATTTGTCTAAAAGGAATGTTTGCTTTATGGATTTTTGGTAAAAAGTAAATTGTAAAAGATAATGGTTTTGATCATTTAAATGTTCTGTAGCTTTTGTGATATAATCTTCTTTATTGAGCATAACTGTTTTTGTCCTTTATCCGCATTGGTTATTATTACGTTTGGATTATTTTTAATAAAGGCTTGGGTTTCTTTTTGATTTTGTTATAAAATTTCGTTTTGTTCTTTTCGTGTAAGTTTTATTTATGATGAAATATACTTTTGAAGTTTTTACCAATAGTGTTTCATATGTTTTGTTTCGTTTCTTGTGTTTTGGTAATTTAAAAATAATATAATTAAATAATTATATTATTTTCAATATTTTTCATTGTGTAGAAAATATTAAAAATATTATACTGATTTAATATTATTTTTATTACCAAAACATTAATTTTTAATTTTTGCCCACTGGTTATTAATGGAATTTTCTATTAATTTCATGGACGTGTTCGTATAAGTGCTGTAATGTCTAATGACAATAATTTATGGTTGTTAATGGTTTTTTTTAATTTTATCAATGAATTCAAAAGAATTTTTTATGGAATATGTTTTTTTATTGATACTTTTTGCTACTATTTCTGACAAAAATTTGAATACTTTGTACATAGGTTCTATTGGTAGGCTTCTAATAGGTAGGCTTCTATTGAGCTTACTATTTGTCTAAAAGGAATGTTTGCTTTATGGATTTTTGGTAAAAAGTAATTTGTAAAAAGTAATTGTTTTGATCATTTAAATGTTCTGTAGCTTTTGTGATATAATCTTCTTTATTGAGTATAACTGTTTTTTGTCCTTTATCCACATTGGTTATTATTACGTTTGGATTGTTTTTAATAAAGGCTTGGGTTTCTTTTTGATTTTGTTATAAAATTTCGTTTTGTTCTTTTCGTGTAAGTTTTATTTATGATGAAATATAGTTTTGAAGTTTTTAATAATAGTGTTTTTTATGTTTTGTTTCGTTTCTTGTGTTTTGGTAATTTAAAAATATTGGAAATAATGTAATTATTTATTTATATTATTTCCAATATTTTTTATTGTGATGAAAATATTGTAAATAATATAATTATTTAATTATATTATTTTTAAATTACCAAAACATTTATTTTTTATTTTTGCCCACTGGTTATTAAAGGCATTTTCTATTAATTTCATGGACGTGTTGGTATAAAGTGCAGTAATGTCTAATGACAGTAATTTATGGTTGTTATTGATTTTTTTTATTTTATCAATGAATTCAAAAGAATTTTTTATGCAATATGTTTTTCTTGATATTTTTTGCTACTATTTCTGACAAAATTTTCGATATTTTATACGTAGCCGCTTCTATTGAACTTACTATGGGTATAAAAGGAACGCTTTATGGATTTTTGGTAAAAAGTAAATTGTAGGGGGTTTGGAATGTTTTGAAATTAAGTAATTTTTTGTTTATCTTCACTATTTTTTTGTTTATTATACTATTTTTCGACAATTTGGTTGTCTTTTTCTATTTTTATCGTAGGATTTCTTAATATTCTTTTGTAAGTGTTTTGATCATTTAAATGTTTTATTACGTTTGGATTATTTTTCATAAAGGCTTGCGTTTCTTTTTTTGATTTTGTTATCAAATTTCGTTTTGTTCTTTTCGTGTAAGTTTTGTTTATGATGAAATATATTTTTCAAGTTTTTAAAATAGTGTTTCTTATGGTTTGTTTCGTTACTTGTGTTTTGATAATTTATTATTAAATATTTTATTTAAAAATAATATAATTAAATAATTATATTCAAATCAAATCATCAAATCAAATTATTGAAAATATAATAAATAAAAAATATTTTTCAATTAATAGTTACCACTGCTGTAAGTAAACAAACAATTTTGGAAGTCGCCAATTTAGGACACGTGGTGTAGTAACAACGACATCTGTCGTTGCAATTAAGCAACGAAGATGCGAATACCTTGCAGGTAACTGTATTTTCGATCACGAGTATATTGGGTTGTCTAAATTACTGGTATTTCGAAATTATTGCTTTTAGAAGAAAAGTAGGCGTATCTTGACTGCAAGATTAAACGTAATTTTTGTTCAGTACTAAACCGTTTAAAACGTACGACATAAATGAAAATTAGTCAGAAATGAAAAATATTTCAATTTCCTCGGAAACTGATATGTTTGGATGGTCTTGGTTGAAACGTAATGTTTGATTAGTTTATTATGCACAAAGAATTGCCAACTCTTCGAAATCTTTAAAAACCGTAGTAAGGACATCAAAAATATTCACTTTTTTGAATGGGGTTATCTTAACTCTAGAATTTTTAAGTGCAATTTTGAGCATTAAATTAAAAATGTATACTTAAAGATATACAAAGGGTTTTATACTACGTTTTCGATTCAAATTATCGTGTAAACACATGCAAATTATTAATGGACAAAATTATTTTTAGATATAAATTTTTTTATTTTTTTTTAGAAAACCGCTTCTTTCTGTTTCAAAATTCGAACTTTAAAGCATTCAAAGTTACAGTAATCAAACACATTCTGTGTACAAAAAAGCATTTTAGATAGTACTTAACAATGGTATTTAAAAATAAAAAGTTTTATATAAATAATAAAAAGAAATTTGCTGTATAAAATCTAAGTTATCTGCTGTTAAAAATCTCTGTTTAACATACTGATAATATCAATTTATAACACTGTTCATTTAAATTACTTTAATTTTTTTTCTGGGCATGACATTAACGTGACGTCAAACCAATTCAAGATTATGCATAGTGATATCAGATTTTACGCAAACATATTAGTTTGACGTTAAGAAGGTTAACGTAACGCCTACCAGTTTACAATATTCAATAAAAAAATTTATACATACTTGTTTTTAATAATTGATTCGTGTAGACAATGATCGCCCATCAGCCCTCGAAGAAATGGCCTATTGTAATAAACAATAAGCAATAATGCGACGAGATGATAACATTTTCTTTACGAAGGCATATATGAAGGAAGAATATCTGACGGCTGAGTTCACATAGCTTCGACTTTCGTGAACACAAACATGTTCCTACCGGTGATATTATTCGGATTGGTCGCTCTGGTACGTTGAAAGCTTTTGCAAAATTCTCGCAAACGACTAATTATTCTGTTTTTTGCGTCTACAGCATGGAACCGTACAAGTCAAAGGTAAAAAAATCACTAGGAGGTCGCAGCAAATTATGTTATTTTGACAAACGTGTTCATTTGTAGCACATGCGGGAGACCAATATATCGGCCCGTTAGTACCCTTCGGCACACCATATACCCGCGAACACCTCATCCATGGTGTCAGAGGGATCACCGTTGTGGACGTTGGAGACCCCAGTGAGTAAAGTTTTTGTGTGGTTTGAACTTAAGTTGCGCAACGTACGGTAGAATATTAACAAAGAAAGACGAAATATCAAAAACCATTAACTCACAGATGTGCACATCTTTTCCAAATTTTTTTGACCAAAAAGTTATTACAAAAATGCATAGACGTCAAAAGTTGCAATGAATCGAAAAAGTTAAAATTAGGAAGTAGTGGTTGAATAATCTTAGTTGCAATCGTATTGTAACGTATGGTGGTACCTCCATAAATAAACAACAAAAGAATGTATTTGTGCTGTATTTGTATTGTGGTGATTTTGCAAATGTTAAGTAACCATGTACTCCAAATACAGGATTTCCTACGAGTTTTCGCACTGCCTCTATTTCAGAAACAAGAAGTCATAGTAACCTCGTTTTATAGCGAGTTACAGTTGGTTGTGGTTTGGTGTTGAACCTATTTGATTAAAACATTTTTATGGGAATTTGTTCCAAAAGAACCAAACAACTTTGACTTTTATTATTTATTGTGTCAATAGTGCCCTACCATGTGTGACGTCATGCAACAGGTGACCTTTGCACATTGCAACTCTTCATTGCAACTTTTGCAATGAAGAATGAATCTTCCCCTTTCCTAGCAGGTTCTCTTTTTGCCTTAAAAATTCAATTCAACATACAATACTTTGAGAAAACAGTGGAAAGTTCTTGCGAGATTACTAGTTTCTGAAATATAGTCGGTGAGACATTGTTTACTACTATTGAAAACTGGGCAAAATATTTTGTTTGTATAATTTTACCATGGCTACCATTATTTATAACAGTACTGGTTGCAAAGTGTTAAAAATTGCTGTACATCGATTATATTGTCGAGAATAACTTTTAGAACAATGCGATTGGATAATTATTATTGCTGTCATTAGCATTGAGCAGAGAAATAATTACACAGTATATAAATAATTAACAAAGAGATGTCATAAAAGGCTACAGGACAATCAATAGTATGTGTTAATCTTACGGCTTATCATTCCCAACAATAACTGCACATATAAGAGCAGACATTATTACTTATTTTTAATTTAGTATTAATTTGTTCTTTTTGTGAATTCCTTTTGTTGTTTTTTTATTCGATTATTTTACAAACTGGTAGATCAAACTTATGCTGGAAATTATTTGTAAATTAATTTTAACCAAATTTACCCAATATTTGGCAACGGTAGGAAAAGAATACAATCACAAGTTAATTTATACACAGCATTCTAGATAATAAACATAATAAACTCAAATTTGATAATTACAAGAAAAAACTCTCTTTAATGTTTCATACTATATTTAGAAATTGAGATGTTGGGAAGAAAAATTATATATTTATATTTAAGAGCTATTAAATAAAGAAAATTAGAATGTTGAACATTATGTTAGATTTTAATCCCTTGTGTGTAAATAAAAAAAAGGAATGAATAGTTTTATTTTTATGTTAATCAAATTATTCAAAAAAATAATAAATACCAATTATTTCTCACATTTCAATTGAAAGTAAACCAACACTATAAGAAGTCGTCCACCATCTGTTGTTGCAGTAAAATCCACCATCTGTTGTTGCAATTAATCAACGAAGATGCGAATACCGTACAGATAACTGTATTTTCGAGCACGAGAATGTTGGGTTGTCAAAATTACTGTTAAATGGAAAATATTTCAATTTCTTCAGAAATTGCTGTACGTTTGTATGGTATTGATTAAAACATAATGTTTGATTGGCTTGTTTTGCAGAAATAATTTCTAACTTCTCGAATAAATTTAGCAGGAAGAAACCGTGGTCATAAATAACAACGTGGTCAAAAAAATACATGAAAATATGAATATAGTATTTATTTTATTTATTTGTAAATTAATTTTAACCCAATTTACTCAACATTAGGTAACGGTAGGAAAGGAAATCAACAAGTTATTTTTATACAGTACTCTAGATCCTAGATAATAAATAATAAAAATAAACTCAAATTTGATAATTACATTCAATCTTGAATGTTTCATACTATATTTACAGATTGAGAAAATCTTGGATACGACTAAGGAAATAAACCACCCAATATAATAATGAGAATATTGAGATTGTCCACTCATCAAATTCCGTTTCTCAGCTAATGCGATCGATAATACAACAATTTTTAACACTATAAGATATATTCAACTCACATAGAGAAATAAGTAATCAAAGACGTCTGTACCTAGATGGCCATTGTTGTTTATTTATTTTACGTATATGAACAAATTTAGTTCAGTAAAAGCCAAGGGAACAAACTTTCGTTCTCAAAATATATTCTGCCGTACAGTGTACAAACAAATCGCATCCTCATCTTCACAATTCCAAAATTTTGCGTTTATAATCTACAGAACAAACAAAAACAAAACCGGTAGTCAAAAAGCACAACGATGAAAAAGTGTTTGACAATTTTGTTTCGTTACTTTTCTACGGGTTAACCGCTGTAAGGTCAACGTGAAGAAGTCAGTGTTAGCAAGATTAGTGTGTGATGGAAGATTTCTAAACTACAATTTGGTTAAGTATAATTTTCAATTGTTCACACACCAACTTTCAATCAACGCATTCTTACTTGAAACAAGCATTTTTTCTACTCATGACATCTACTTAGTTTAACATCAAGAATATTACAATTAAGGGCGGATATTAGTGGCAAATCGTTTCGATTTATAAACACTTATAAAAATATGTAGGGGTATATCGGTTGTGTCCCCTTTTTGGTCACCCATCGGAAGTGAGTGCTTCAAAAGGGAGTGCGTGATAAGAAGAACCAATCCAAAAATGGAGGAAATCCAAGATTGAAGAAACGGTAAACCACAAGGTCTGTAATAGAATCATTTCCATTTTGCATTTGGAACCATCGACATAACAAGGTGGCGACAGAAACAATTTTAGGAACACACGGTGTATCTATTTTTAGCGTCGCCCAAAAATTTGCTCCCCATTTCTTTCGCGTCATATTAAATATCAATCGCTATACTTCGATGTGAAAATAGACGCATTGTCTGCGAGAAAATAATGAAAAACAAAATGAAGAAACACTATGTTCTTAGGCCCACGTTTATTATAAAAATTCATGGATACTTTTCTATGAATATTTTTTAATACACTGGCTCAGTTTCGCATAAGTATAACAATCTAACATTATTCGCACATATTATTCGCATTAATATAAAACAAAGTGTACGTGATGGTGAACCACTGAGTGATGATACTAACTTTTTTAGGAGCGTCTGTAGTGTAGGTATTGATGTAATAAAAACTCACACTATTCTTAAGTTTCCACTTCCACCTTTTTCGTTGCTTAACTATTTTCTTAATCTATTGTCCCTTTTTTTGAGACAACAGATTTGAGACAACATTCTTCTATTTCTAATACAACTGAGGAGAAATGGAGGCTTTAGCGTGGGTGATATTTGCAGGATTTATAGAGAATCTCTGCGCCATCTCTTTTTCAAGTTGAACCAGTGATGACGCAGGTTTAATGGAATCGATTTCCAGTATTAAAATATGAAAAGGGACTAAAATGTTTTAAATTTTAAACCGGGCACAGCCCCGTATCCGAACGGAACTCGAAGATATTTATAATGAGGCCGAGCGATAACTCGGTCCACCAGGTACTGAGGTGTTAAATAACACAATCAGTACACCAGTGGATAGGATTCGCTTGTATCAGTCGGCTGCTGATAACAGAAAACATTTGAAGGGAAAGGTAACATGTTATGTTAGAAATACAAGAATTAGATATGAGTACGTCGGGTTTTCCCCGCATAGATGTATATTATTTACTCTTTATTAGATAGAGTTTAACCAACTTCGTCTAAACCAAAAATTACTGAGAGTATCCTTTTATTATATTCCCCTATTTATTATATTTACTATATTCTCGTTTTATTTTATATTTAACATTCACGTACTTTGAAATATCATGCCATTTAATTTATACATAAACCGTGGATAAATCATATCTGACAGGAGAGCTTATCTCATGACATTACTGATGACTTCATCATTTTCAATACTTGAGCTACTTATATCTTTCTTTTCTAAGCATCTTATTAAAATAGGTATCAATAACAATCTTAAAATGTGGGCTATTGTGAATATAATTTTAATTTAAAAGCTATTGTCTTCATATCTATTTGCCACAGATTTTTAGGAGCAGACTGGTTAAGAGGGGCTACCAGATGATTTTTCTCGTAGCTGTCAATTGGCTATTTCCACTATTTTGTGGCAACAGTATTCGCTTCGTAGAACAGAGCTATGGCTCGGTTGTGATTGGTCCAACCGTCCAGTAGCAGTACTAGCATTTATTATTATTATTATCAAGGTTTTACAGATATTTACAACAGTTCTAATAATGTTCAGCTCTAGCTTCCACATTGTAGACTGTTCCTGTAGTTTCCCACGAAAATGTTCCGTTTGACATCTTCTAAACGTGATTCTTATGTAGGTTTTCTTAATAGTTTCCCCCCAGAATCTAAAAATATCGCGATATTTTCGTAATAAGTTTTCAAAATTGTCACATTTGACGAATTTTACATTGAAAATGAACTTAATTTTAGAAAAATAAAAATATTAATAAATAAATAAAATATTATTCTTTAAAAATTCCAAAAAAATCCACCAAAACATTCATATTCACTAATTAAACATATTATTTTATGAGTCAACACCTAGAATACAAGGTAGAAAAAAAGGATTCAATGGACTAAAATTATACTGCAATATAGCCCTCATAAAAAGGGACTATGAGTGAAGAAATCCTAAAAGGTTCAAATAATAAAGGCATAAAACCATAAGAAGAGTGAAAACTCAGACCACAAAGTCAAAAAGAGTTTTTCGTCGTATTTGATTTTATGGTTAGTCCTGATATATAAATCCTGATCTATAAAAATATAAATCTATAAAGCTATAGAAATCCTGAGTAGAGCTGATAGGTCTATCAGGTACTCCGAGCATCGCTCGGACCTTCAGTGTTCCTATCAGTTTACATATATTACAAATGTACATACGTAAATAATTGCATTTTAATTACAAAAAATAATAAAGATTAAGTTTCTGGCGCACCGAGCTTTTACAACTTTTACACCGAAGTAGTATTAATGTGCAATTTAAAATTATTTACTTATCTGTTCTTAACAGCGTCTTTAAATCTCTAGAATTAACTTTACAGTTAAAAGCATTTGTCGATTTTCTTTTAGGGCAAGTACAATAAAAGTTTTTGAGAAGTTAAATCATTTTTTCTCGTCGATGTGTACAAATCTTCCATCTTTCAATAAAGAGATTTACATATAAATACGTATACCTGGTAGACTCGGTCAGGTACTACAGGTACTCCGAGCTCTGCTCGGACTTTCAGTATTCGTTTCAGTTTATAAAAAGTAATAAAGATTAAATTTCTGGTGCACCGAGCTTTTCGGGGTTTCCTAAGTACAATTAATATTTAATTTCAAATTATTTACTCATCTGTTCTTAATAGCGTCTTTAAATCTCTAGAATTAACTTCACAGTTAACAGCATTTGCCGATTTTCTTTTAGGGCAAGTACAATGAAAGTTTTTGAGAAGTTAAATAATTTTTTCTCGTGGATAAATCCTCAGTTTACATATGTTCGCCTCAGTTTAGATATATTACAGGTATACACTAATGTACTGCTATATAATTATACTAAGTAGAATTACACAAAGATTAAATTCCTGGTTCACCGAGCTCTGCTGGGTTTCCTAAGTACTATTAGTACTTAATTTAAAATTATTTACCTATCTGCAAATGTCTATGTTTTCTATCATTAGCACATTAGTTTCATAAACGTCTTTTGAAGAGAAACGAGAAACTGAACTAAACAATGTTTAATGCAATGAAGGAAATAGATCAGTAAAACTGATCGAACATTAATTTCTTTTCTGTTTGCCCTGAAGAATATTTGCTTTCTATTATACCAACATTCCTACACTGATTCCTTCCAATAGAAATTTTATTAACCTGTTTTTTAATACTTTTTTGTTGCCAAAATATATCTTTACTAATCTATAGTATAATATAAATACCCAGCAGACCGAGCTTTACTCACCTCGCAATGTCGTTATATTTAATTTGTCGTTATATTCACGTGTTTTAAATAACAGATATGCAAAGGAACTAACCAAAACATTTGTTTTTTTAATAAGTAACCCATGTTGACAATTTATTATTGTTTTAACTTAATTATTATCAATTTCTATTAGCGTTTTTAAAGAATACACCTGCAAAGCAACTTACGAAAACAATTGTTTTTTAATAAGTAACGAGACGAAAAAATATTTCTTGATGAGCAAAATTTAATTTTTTTTAATACTTTTCAATACTTTTTGGTTGCCAAAATATATCTTTACTAATCTATAGAATAATATAAATACCCAGCAGACCGAGCT
>JAWQRJ010002394.1:0-13610 GCA_033557515.1 Diorygopyx duplodentatus | reverse complement strand
GACTTCAACCATCCCTTCTGCAAAAATACATTTGAAGGTATCAGAGATTGATGAATTTTTTGTTGATGCAACGGGGCCAAATGTTTTTGACAGAAAATATTGTGTTCTGAACATGATAGGTCATGTTTTTTCCATACTGAACCATCCTTAGCAATAAATGCCGATTCCGTTGTACTAGCACTAGGACCGATATCATCAATTTCCTCTAAATTTTCTTCATCAGGATCACTTTCCCTTAATTCAATTTCGTTGTCTGTGTTGTTACTATAAACGTCTTCAACGTCCGATAACTCCGACATATCATGTCCACTTGGATTTGGTGGATGCGATTCATCATCAGACGCAACATCTTCATCACCAAGTTCACTACCACTGCTTACATCACCCAATAAGCTTGTTGTTGTTAATATAACATAAGTAAGCCTATAAAAAAATAAACAAAAGTGCTGTAATCTTACGGCAATAACAAAAATAAAACGTTCCTTTTATATTGTTCATTAGATAATTCTTCCATTTCTAAAAATCACTTATTCGTCACTGGATAAAACAAACTTCACACAACAAAACAAAGATTATTACTGAAAATTTGTCGGGTCTCTTATAAATGCAAGAAATCTTTTCTCCTTCCACTTCAAACATTTTTTTGTTATAGGGATCATAAATTTATTTCTCATGATCTATATTTAGGTAAACTAATGGCAGGTAAGCGGGAAAACCAAGCAGAACCCTGTCTAGACATCCCCAGAAGGAGGTCTTCAAGCTCTTCAAAATAATTTAATTTAAATTTTTCTATCTCTTTCTAGTCTTGTCAGTTGTGATATTTAACATTATTATAAAGTTAAATTTATTGGATGCAATTTTTGAAGTACACAAAACATTCCTAAAACTAATGGTTTCTAAAACTTTGAGTCTTCCAAGTGTAGTGTAAAGTTTGTAAAAAGTACCTTGGGTTTGTAGTAGTATGTAAACAGGTCGGATGTGGCATTTGAACATTGGTTCATATCATACGCCAGTCATTGCCTTTCCTTGATTATAATCTTCCTTCTTAATTTGAAAACTGCTTACTTTCTTAAAGTCCTACCCAGTGGTGTAAATAAAAGGAATAGAACCATCACCAATGAAGGATATAAACTTTCGATTCGGGGGCTTAGTGAATCATTTCACACCTAAAAAACCCTCGGTCTGGAAGGGAAAGGTAATTAACAATAGGAACAGACAGTTCAGAGTAGTTATAAGTGTATATTACTAACATTTAAAAATTCAAATACTGCCATATATACATCCAATGAATTAATAGCCAAAAGAGAAACCAAGTTATAAGGTAGAAATAAACCCACTCTGAATCTATAGCCTACAACCCATTCCTTGCATCATTCAACAGACGACAAAGAAAATATGGTTCAGGTCATCATAACTACCGCAACTGCAAAGAGCAGACTCCCTCAAACCGATTCTAGATAGGTGAGCTGGGAAAAGAGCATACCCAAATCGCAACCGACAAATTGCAGTAAAGAAGCCTCTAGAGATAAAAGACTATTTCTTAAACTGTACTTCTTCTGTAATGCTTCCTCGAATCAAGCCATAAACACTTCCTTTTTCTCAACATGATCTTCTGAATTCCTATTCCCATCTACCATCCATCTTTTGTATCACTGTACTTATGTTCCCAGGATCTATTTTCAAAGCAGCAATCAGTGTCATCAAATGTTCCCGTTCGGCCAAACGATTAGCTATTTCGTTACCTAATATTCCTCTATGTCCTGGAATCCAACACAGAGTGATACCTGAACCCAACACAAATGCATTATACAGGGTGCGGCAAACTAACTTCCTTATTTCATATTGCAATATAACAAAAGGTAGTAAAGATATCTTTTTAATGTATTTTTTATACAAAAGTTAAACATTTAAAGTTTTGGTTTACATCATTTTAAGAATCATGTCGGGTAAGTGACGCCCACCATTGTCGATACGCTGGTTGAAACGAATTCTGCTGTTTCTCATCACTCTCTCCAGCGTATTGATGGGTATGTTGGCCGTTTCTTTCTGAATGTTTCTTATCACGTCATCCAGAGTTTGTGGGCGGTTGGTGTAGACACGGGATTTCAAATATCCCCACAAAAAGAAATCACAAGGGGCGAAATCGGGTGAACGCGCCGGCCACTGCAGTGAAATGAGGCGCTCTGGAAAATGCTCTCGCAATACAGCTATCAATGCCCTTACAGCATGGGCTGTTGCTTCATTCTGCTGAAACCATGTGTCCATGTGTCCTGAAACCAAGTGGTGACAAAAAAAACTCTTCGAGCAGTTTTTGCCACAACTTGATGAAATGGATTTAGTGGACACATGGTTTCAGCAGGATGGAGGAACGGTCGAGAGCATTTTCCAGGGCGCCTCATTCCACTGAGAGGCGATTTGGAGTGGCCGGCGCGTTCACCCGATTTGGCCCCTTGTGATTTCTTTTTGTGGGGATATTTGAAATCCCGTGTCTACACCAACCGCCCACAGACTCTAGAGGACCTGAAAAGAAACATTCAGAGAGAAACGGCCAACATACCCACCAATATGCTGGAGAGAATGATGAGAAACAGCAGAATTCGGTTCAACCAGTGTATCGACAATGGTGGGCGTCACTTACCCGACATGATTTTTAAAACGATGTAAACCAAAACTTTAAATGTTTAACTTTTGTATAAAAATATATTAACACGTTGACGGACACTTGCGTCTATAGCCGTCAAAGTGAAGTTCACTATGTGGCATACTTGGTCCTACTGTCCGTCAATGTGTTAAAAAGATATCTTTACTAGCTTTTGTTTTATTGCAATATGGAATAAGGAAGTTAGCTTGCCGCACCTTGTATAACAACTTAACAACTGATGCAGGAATATAATGTGCGTTTATTTTAAATCTATAAGACCCCACTGCTGTAACGGCACTCCTCGAATCCGACTAGAAGAATTAAGTGTTTCTTGTGGTACTGTTTCAACTGAGCTGGGTCTATCTTGACTGAACTGTCAGAAAACAACAAGGTAGATAATATAGATGTATCAAATTCCACCTGAAACCAATTCCCAATAGAGGGATGATAAGGAACCAAGCCGGACAAATTGAAAGACAAATCAGTAAATGGAGAAAATTGTCTAATACCATAACCCAGGTGATACGGTTCATATAACGTGTGGAAGAATAAATTTCCATTTGTAGTCGGCTTTGAAAAAAAATACATGTCTTTGATTGATCTCCGAACTGACATAAGCAGTCATTTAAAAAAATTAATTAATGACATTCCTCAAATTAAACAATATTAATTTGTAACAAGAGTGACAAGCTGTCACAAGTGACAGCAAATTGCAAAGGCATGCGAGGCCGACGTTTGAATTTCAGCGCCAACTGCAAATGGAAATTTATTATTCCACACATTATATTACATCTAAACACATTATGTGTCGAAGGCCTCAGATCTTCCAATGGTTTATTTAATAATAATAGGTGTTCTTGCATTGTGAATCTTCTATTTGTCACTAACACATGCCTCAACTCCAAAAGACCCGTCATCGCTGGACTTGATTGCATAGTCATATTTTTCACAAGATCTTTTTAACCAATCTTTCAGCCCGCAATGACAAAGATACCTCTGCCAATTCCAGTGTTTATACATTCGTTGGAGTCGATCTCAAGGCACCCAAAAGCAGTCTGTATGCCTGGAAGTATAATTTATTTAATTTATCTATCAAAAACTTAACACTTGGGAAAATAAGCCAAATGTCAAATTATATTTGAGACTTAATTATAGCTTGGCATAACATTTTTAAAATTACTGGGTCAGCTCACCAGCGAGATCAAGACAATGACTTCAAAAGACTCATAACTTTACTCACTGTGCTGCATACTGCATTAACATGTTCCTTCCAATTCTATTTGTGATCCATACAAAAGCACAAATATCTAATACAAGGAACATACTTAATAATCTGACTGTCGTAAACAATGTCCGAGTAAGTTATATTTCGTTTTCTTGAGAAAATAATCGCTTTTGTCTTATCAATCGACAAACTTAATTGTCTCTTCCCTAAGAAGTCAGACAGTAAAGTAAGTAAATTATATATACTACTATATCGTCTGCATAATACAGTGCTCTGCACTGCAATGGTTCCAAAATAGAATTAAGACCCGTAATATACAAATTAAAAAGAATAGGGCTCAGGATACTGCCCTGCAGAAGTATTATTCTTCAGTGCATTGCACTCCATAATTCTTATGCACTGTGGTATAAACACAGAATCATATGCAGATTTCAGATCTAAAGACACTGCAATGAATGACTGTCAACGTCCCATTGTATCCTATCAAACACCAAATTACACTCCAACCACCAATCCAATCCATCCATCAAATTTTTTTCAAAAATTTTTCTTATACATGATAACAAAGCAATTGGACGATAAATGTCATATCTTAAGGGATCTCTGCTTCAAAGGCTTCAAAACCTCACCTTCCCGCAAAATTTTGTTAAATTCTTGCAACAAAACACACCTACAATTCGTCGAGAGATTTTTGATAATTGAATAATAAACAGAATCCTCGCCAGGATTCTGTTTATTATTCATTTATTAATCATATACCACTGCTAATGTATTTTCTAATTCCTCAATTTTAACATAATTATCTATTGCAGATGTTTCCAACAGGCACCTTGGGTTCAATTTATTAAAATGTAACTGGAAAATGGCATTTTTAGGTTTTGTTTTTTACCCTTTTTGGTCAATTACCGCACATGTCTATACGGAAATATTCTAATTTAAAAACATTGAAGTTAGCTTTTGGCGTTATTTTTGTTATCAATTTATTTCTGTCATATTTTTCATACTAAGAACTATTTTATAAGTAAATAAATGAAATGGATATTTAATTTACCAATTGTAATGATGTTTTTTTATTGCCTAGGTACTGAGTACCTTCAATTTGTAATGTACGAGGCAAAGCACTGCAAGCAATGGGTAACAGCAGACATAGACATTAACAAAATACAAAAACCTACCTTGAAAGTAGACCTAGTAGGTTTAGTAATTGGAATCGTGAGTTTTTGATTTAACAGATTGTCTGTTATAGATAGATAATTGCGAAAAAGCTCCACACGAAATGATACCAACGAAACAATGGCAAGAAGAAAAACTTAAAGACTTCACAAACTTAAGGATATTTCTAGAGAAACGTTTGGTAGAAAATCCTACACAGTATTACAATATGGAGGTAATACAAAAAATGGTTGAAAAGGATGTTCCGAATTTTGAGCAAATGAATAAGTGCGTTCAGTTGACAAAATTAGACATCTTACAATACATTGTTAACAAATTAGATGAATTGACACCAGGCCAAAGTATAAAATATGAGCATGGAGTATGGTTGTATGCTGTGTTGGCAACAATCGGAAAACCTTTGAGTCCGCACACATGCCATTGTTTTCGAGAACTTGCTAGGAAATGTTCCAAGATCAGATCGAAATTACCAGCCGATGCTAATGAGGAACTTTACATGCCGTTAAATCTATTTATCTGCATTGTATCAAACTACTTTAGCCAATTGGATTTATCAGATTAAGTCTTGTTAGCGATATCAAAATAAATGTTATTTCTCCTAACAATATTGTTTTAAAGTTTCCCTTTATATTTAGATCTTTATCTACAGTGAAACCATGGCGGGAAAATTATTATGTACGGGGGCTGGAAGTTTAATAGTATGATAGTGAAAGTTTTATAACCCTACAAAGTAGTCACCAGCGTGGCATACAACCCCGTTTCCAGCACTCCGGAAGCCCCAAGATGCCAGTGCCTTTTCTGTTGATCCATCGAATGGAATGGTCTACAGCCTGCAGAATCTCTGGAATGGTACGGCAGTGAATGCCATGGAGCGGTTCCTTCATCTTCATGATAACATCCAAGTCACACAGGGGTATATGGTCGGTGGGTATATATTTTATGTTTAAAAACATTTCCAAAAATGTTTTTAACAATGGTTTGGTGGCAATTAGATTATGATTACATCCCATAAGATGTATCTTCCCAACCTAAAATAAAATAATTCTATTGTTTTTAGAACAAGCTTTTTAAGCTTACTTAGTACCACATAATTTACTCGTTACAAGCATTTTTCCAACTCTTTTAATAACCGAGTTATCGGCTGTGTATAAAATTTGGTTGAATTGTGAATTTTGGACTTTTTCCTAATAGTAATAAATAGAGTAATAAGTATTTGAAACAATTTTATTTTTTAACATATTTTTAAAAGCACTAAAAGAGTTTACTTTTCTTTATATGACGGTTAAAATGAAGAAAATTGGGAGTTCTAATATGTATTTTTATTCATCTACTGAAATTATTTATAATTTATACAATATGACTACTAATTTCTGGTTACATATTTTAATCTTTTTAAAACTTTAGTTGTCTAATACTGCAGTAAATAGTTACTTCTCATTGTATCATAATTTTGATTTCATCTGGAGTTCTTTATCTTTTCTCCCTGTTCTCGTTTTTGAACATCCCAGTCTCCTTCGGTCACCATTATTTGCATTGTCCATCCTTCCTATCGTCTCCATTCGATTTGCTCTGGGCTATAACCGTTTCTTTGGTAATATGTTGTTCTGCTGTCTGCCCATCTTGTCTTAGTCCCCCTGTTTAATTCTCCCCAATATGCCATTAATATTTTGTTTCTCCGTTCAACTCTAAGTTTCTCCTTCAATTTCATTGCTCGTCCTTCAGCCTCTATTCTTATTTTCATCCTTTTTCCTTTCTCCAAAACTATATACTTTGGCGTACTTCTCTCCAATCCTAAAATCCACCTTAAGTATTTTATTTGTAAATCTTCTGCTGTTCTTAACAACCTCACACTTCTGCCCTATACATTATTACACTTTTACTAAGACTATCAAACATCCTAGTCCTTTTTCGAAAGTCAGCCTTGAATACTTTCTGCCCTATTCCCTATATTTGAGGCATATTTGCTGTCACTGTCTTTGCCCTTTCCTACACATGTGCTTCAACACCACCAACTTAAATCCTAAATATTCGAATTCATTCACCTCCTCCAAAACTGTGTTGGCCCATTTTCATTCTGTATTCTTTCTATTACCACCCTTTCCAAACACTATCATTTTTTATTTGTCCACATTGAGTACTAGGTTTTCCTTTTTAAGTATTTTTCGAAATTGTTAATCATTTCAAAATCGTTTCAAAAATCCACAGGAATTAAAGGTCCTGTGGATTTTTTGCCATCAAAACTGTATAATTTGCATACGCCAATGACCAGAACTTTTCATTTCCCAAAACTACTTCGCCTGCTTGTAATAAATAACTTTGGTCTTAAAGGATATCCTTGCCGTGAACCCCTCCATATCTGGCCATATCTTTGCTGATTCCTTCCCATTTACTTTTATAATGTTTTCTGTCTCTTCATATATTTCTTCTATTTTGATTACGAAATGTTTGTTTATATTCACTTTCTGCATTTTGTGCCACAGACATTTTCTCTCTATTGTGTCGAAAACTACCTTCAGGTCCACAAAAAACGCTTATATTCGCTTATAACGCTTATTTCCTCCAATCTGAACACTTTTCTCGTTTCCCTTTTCTTCTTCCAACATTCTGCATCCCACTACCTACTTATTCCCATTGTCCTTTAGTTCTTCCCAGGTATTCCTTCCAGCATTGAATTGTCTCTTTATCCGGTGTTGGTACACTTTTCTTCATTTCTTCTTGCTTCTCTTCTGGCACTTCCATTTAGTATTATCGAAATACCTCAACTTTCCATATTCTGTTCATGTTTGCCACTTTTAGTTTTCTCTCCATTTTATAGTTGCCGATAGTTATAATTTATGGAAACATTTCATTCACTATGGTTCAACGGGTAATTCCACTCACTCACCTTTCAAGACTGGATAAATTATCCGTCTCTTTTGGCTTAACTTTCGTTCAACTAAAATTCTTGGGAATTCTGATGTTGTTGCTTTTCTCTTTTGGGAATTCATCAGTGGGATCGGGGAATCGAAAATCTTGTGGAACTTCTGCTGTTTTTCACTTCAGTTCATTACTGAGTTGAAGTAAAGCCAGAAAAATGTCCACACGATCAAATTTTACACATTTCTTCTACAATTTTCAATACCAATTCGCCAATCTAAGCTGGTTTGACATCCTCAGATTCTTTAGGCAATATTTAACACTTAACCTACTATAGATCGATATTATAACCCTTACACGGTGGAGCAATAAGGGTTATAATACCCGGTCTATGGCAGTTAATGTGTTAAGAATGGGAAGGTGGGTTCTAAAACAATAAATAAATAATTGTTAATCTCTTTTATTAGATTATCTTTAACGACCATCTAAATAACACGAAGTACAAAGCAAACAACTGTATAGAATGTTTCATAATTCTGGTGTATCACCAAACAAATCGTATTTACGAGTGTTTTGATGACTATTTCAGAAAGATATTCAATATTGCTGAATTCTAAAAATTCAAAGTCTAATGCATCTTTTGATATTTAACGATAACATCGTACTTTATAAACTAAAAATAGTTCGATATGATTAATCATATACTCCAATAATTAAAATTATAGATCATGTAATTATTATAAATAAAATTACAGATTATTCGCAATTAAAGGTTATATCCTCACAAATATTCAAATATTGCAGATAAATATTCAATAAAAATATTTATTTGGAAACGGTGATAATGCAAACGAACGGGACTTACCATTGTATATTAATGTGATTTATTATTAATGAAATTTTAAAATTAATTTAAATGATTTTGGAAACTAAACCAAAAGAAAATAAGACATTATGAAAACAAAACTGCGGTTAATAAGCGAGTTACATTTTGTAGATGGTATCTCGGATCTAATTACAAATTATTTGACTTTTCCTCTAATAAAATTATTTAGAGTGGTGGAAGTCGATTTACAAACAACGGCATTTACAATCGGAATAATTACCATTATTGGAATAACGAAAATCCGAAAATAGTTTGACAGTCAGGTTTTCAGGAACGATTTAGATTTAACGTGTGGTGCGGCAATTTGGGACGCCGTTTAAGGCCCGTTTAAAACACTTAACTCAAACAGATATCTCGGAAAAAGGAACAGGAAATTGAAGATGCGTGGGATGATCTACCAATTCAAGAGGGGAGAACTATTTTCATTCAGCAGGACGGCAACAAGATGTGGAAATCGGTGAATTAATTGCAACGAACTGTTCAGACCTTCTTTTGTTTTTCCAAAAAAATGCATCGCCTACTAGATATCCTGTAAAAACTGAAAGTCATTTTCTTCATATGTGAATATTTTCCATATTATTTATCGTATCAAAAAATTTCGAGTGAAAAAGTTGTTGAGATGTGACCCAAAGTTGTATTTTTTTAAATGGAAATCATAGTTGATTTTGACATTATTAAATTACTTTGATCTTTTTTCATAGTTTAGGAGATATGAAGAAAAATCATATTCCACATACATTTTAATCCACATCACACTGTTCATGATTAAGAACTATGTTTTGTTTCAAAACAAAAGTCTCCATATCTAGTATTTATTATCTTTTGTGCTTTAGTAGATATGAAGAAAAAGGATTTTCTAAAAAAAAACAGTTCTGCTCAAATTTAGTACGTCAATAAATTGCAAAAAAGGAAACATGGAAGCATGGCTTTCAGATCGGGATATAATTGCACAACCGCTTTGGTTGGGCAGTCAATTCGTAGAAATGTTTAAAATTCCGCTATAATGAAGTTGGGAGTGAGTTTGTCTGAGAGAAACTTTAAGAGGATAGAACATTTTCTAAATATTTGTTTTTTTTAATTATGGCTTTTCGGGATCGCAGCCCATTAGCCCCAGTTATAACTATATGATTTTAAATCACTATCCCAGTCTTTCCAACAAATTCATAGAGTAATCAAAAAACTTCTTATCGGTTCGCCGACAATACTGTACAGCTGTACAAAGGAAGGCAAAAAAAACCTTTTGGATATAAACACTGTATGAATAATGCACGATGAGAATCGAATTTAGTACAGTTTTTTAAAAAGGTGATTAATATCGGCCACCGCAACACCACAAGAACAATTCGGAGACTCCAACAACCGTAATTTAAACAAATGTGCAGGGAAACATCCGTGGCCAAATTTCAATCCAGCTATAGTGGAATAAAAACTCGAAACACTGTACCCTGAATGCCACGGCTGGAACAGAGGAGTAAGGTGAATGCGGGCATGCTGAGTCATTCTAGTGGACTAAACTTTTCGCCAGTGATTAGCCCAGCCATCATTAACAATTCTGCTCTTGCAGACCGAAAGGATTTCGGCCATCGAGAGTGCATTAGAGAGAGTGGTACCATCACGTAATGCTTCCTTTGCCAATTTATCCACGGACTCATTGTAGGTGATTCCGGAATGTCCCTTCAACCAAAAAAGTTTTGCAACCATAGATACCTTCAGCTTAACAAAAATTGTCAAGATTTCAAGAATAACGGGTGTAGGTTGGCAAAGCGGTTGGCACGATGTTTTAAAGCTAATAATACATTCATCGAATTGGTCATAACACAGATATTTGGCGCCTTAATTGCTTCTACATATCTTAATGCCTGCAATAAAGCAGCAGCCTACGCTGCAAAAATGCTAGGTAGATTTAAATTTCGCACTAAACCCATCTCTTGGGTCCAAAAAAGCACACCCTCAGCCATGATGTGACTTCGATGCGTCGGTGTAAATTACCAAGCTATCTTGGATGGAACTAAGGGTCTCTAAGAAAATTTGTTTATTTTGCCAACAGTCATTGGTATATGGAGGGAAGAAGATTTGAAGTGGACAAATGTAGTAAAAAACCGACAAGTGGAAATTACGCTTCTGCAAGAGGAGAAGAAAGTTGTTGTTTCCAGTACCTTGATGTGAGCTGTGTTACTGTGAGGCTATGTATACGGGACGGTAAAACATTCTTACAGGAAGTTTTCAGTTTTAGTAATTGTTTGGTGGCCAGCAATGATCGCCTAATGTTAAGCGGAGGTTCTTGAAGAGTCTCAATAGGTGTGAATTTCATCGCACCTACGCAGATCCGCAATGCATTGCTTTGGACAACTCTAATGCGATTCAGTTGGTTTGGTCTTGCATTTCCATATAACGTGCAGCCAAAGTCCAAATGAGAACGAATACAGTTACTATCAAAGCATCGAGCAACCTGAATATCAGCTCCCCATCGGACCCTCACGAATACACGAAAGACATTTATAAACTTTTCACACTTGTTGACGATATTCTCGATATGACTATCCCACGGTAATTTATTATTGACCGTGATTCCGAGATATTTCACACTACTGCGTACAGGAAAACAAAGATTATCCAGAACTATATTATCAGACTACTCTTTACAGTTGAAAATTCAGTGGTACCAGATTTTTATTGGAGGACATTATGCACATATCGTCAGCATATTGGATCGTTTCTACAATATCACTTAAATGTTCATGGATATCGATTGTGGAAAGGTTGAAAAGTATAGGGCTGAGAATCGAACCCTGGGGGGCCCAAAAGACAAAACACATGGACCAATCAAGGTCCCCCTACAACCTCAAATGTATATATTACGATCTCGAAAGATGCTCACAATATTAGGCGAGACAAGAAGCGGTAGCCCCAACCCATTTAATTTTTCTTCCAACAAATTCAAATTAACGCAATTATTACCCTCCCTTAACCCACTAACAGCGGGCAACGTAGATATCGCGTTTAACTTTTTCAATACAATTTGGCGGGTCACGCTATTATCGCGTTTCATATAATTTTAAGAATATTTAAGCGTCGGGAGACGCTATTTCTAAGTTGAATCTATTTTCTTTTATTTCGAAGCATTGGGGGTCTTTTTTCCTCGTTCTATACCTTATGGGTACGAAAACGCAATAAGATGTTTGGGTTGCATCAACATACAAGTTACGATATGCGCGCACTGCGCATTTTTAATCAGTTTTTTACAATAGCATTTTAGTCGTTCACATTACGATCTTACCCTAAATTACCCTAAATTAGCGAAATGTCGAAACGTGCAAAATCTTTCGGTACCAATACCGACGATGATCAACAACTATTACAAACTTGCAATAGTAATTACAGTGATTCTGAATCCAGTGACGGTTTCGTAAATTTAGGAAGCGAGAACAGTAGTTCTGAAGATTTTAGTGAAAGCGATGAAGAATCGGATGAAGATGATGGTGGTTTTGCAAGTTGCCATGTATGGAATGAAGTAGATATGAATAATATTCCTCCTACTCCACCAACTTTCCCTTTTTCTGCAACACCGGGAGTAAAGATAAATGTAGATAATAATGCAACACCACTTAGGTATTTTGAAACATTTTTTGATGATAATTTGATTCGTATTCTGGTAACCGAAACCAATAAATATGCAAGAGAGGAAGTTGCCAAGTTGTCCAAAAATACATATTCTAAACCAAAGAAATCAAAGAAATGGACAGATGTGAGTGAAGAAGAAGAAATGAGAATTTTTATAGGTATTTTGCTATTACAAAATGTAATCAATTTACCCGAACAAGAATGTTAATGGTCGAAACGCCTATCAATTTGTAATCCAATTTTGTCAAGGATCATGCCCCGAGACAGATTTAGATTGATTATAAAATATTGGCATTTTTCCGATAATACTACATTCAATGAGCACACACATCCGTGTCCAAAGTTGCGAAAATTATATGAAATTATTGAATATTTACGCAGCAAGTTTAGTTCACCAATAGTTCCAGAAAAAAATGTTAGTGTGGATGAAAGCTTGTTATTGTTCAAAGGCCGATTGAGTTGGAAACAATACATTCCGCTGAAAAGATCCCGTTTTGGCATAAAATCATTTGTTTTATGTGAATCGCAATCAGAATATACAGGGTGCGGCAGAAATAACTCCCACATTTCAAAAAATCACTGAGGAGTCCCCAAAGCAGGTAGACGGGGGCGGTCCATTCCGTTGGATAGGGTACATAATAAAGTTTTCAATCGTCACCATGGCGTGGTCGGGTTATCATCGAGGGTTTGTACTGCAGACGTTTTTTAAGAATGGCGAATCTAGCGAAATTACGTGCTAATGAAAGTCTTCCAGACCGGAAAACGATTTTGCTGTGGGTTGAAACAGGAGATCTGCACAGGATCTGCACTGAAGAGAAAACCACCCAGATGTCTCAAAAATGTGAGAACACCCGAATACATCCCTGCAGTGAGGGCTTCAATTGAGCTGTCTCCAGCGCGTTCAGCACGGAAACATGCGTCAGCTCTTCGGAGTATGGGGAAAAACACAGTCTAGAGGACTTCTGATTTCAGCAGGATGGAGCTACGGCCCATACAGCACGTCGTTCCCGCGAAAGATGATGTTCCCGGGTCGAATAATATTCTTACACGAGGGAGTTCCGCGGCCACCGCGCCTGATTTAAGTCCGTGTGACTTTTTTCTGAGGGGATACCTCGATGCCGAGGTTTTTAAACATCGTCCTCGGTCCTTGGACCAACTAAAGGAGGCCACTCAAGAAGAAATTGAAGGAATTTCGCCCAATATGCTAG
>JAWQRJ010002393.1:0-13613 GCA_033557515.1 Diorygopyx duplodentatus | reverse complement strand
ATATTATTCTATGATATATCCAATATAAATTTCCAAAAAACTACACATCTAAAATGAAAATTGATTTTTTATCAATTTTTTAATATAGAGACGTTAAAATTTAAGAAATCAGTTCTAATATTTTTCAATGAACATTTATCATTTTTTAATGAAAAATCTGTGCAATGTATCAAAAAATTGTTTCGATCATATTATTCTATGATATATCCAATATAAATTTCTAAAAAAACTAAACACCTAAAACGAAATGTCTGAATTGTTGCTCGAAGCGTTTAATACTTCAAAATCTCTATTTTCTTCATTAAGGATTCCAAGAAGCCATTTTTGATTTGTAGTAAAATTTTATAGCCTGGATCTTTAACACCTCTTTAAATGTTGTAATTGATATTGTAGTTAGTCATTTCTTTTCGAGATTTCGTCAGCAGTGCGGCTTCTATATTTGTGTTCGCAGGTTTACAACTGCAGGCCGGCAGCGATTCTCAACATTTTATTGGGCAATTGTATTTCCATTTGAATTCTCGTCTTCTTTATACATAGTTTTTTTAAGAAGAGAATTAGAAAAATATTGAATTATATTTAGATTGAATGAGAAATAATTTATTTTTCTCATTCAAATATTTATTTATCATCAAAAATCGCAAAATATTTATTTAAGTACAAAAATATTTATTTAAACAAAGATCCGGGCCCTACTCATCACATCCTTTATCTCGCACGACAGCTGTTTTCCGTTCCTTTGTGTACCGTGTTTTTAAATGCCTTTAACTCCAGAACCATGAGAGAAAGAAATAAAATATATATTTAATCTTGCTGAAAATAATGGCTTCAATAAGAACATCATAAATAAAATTATATCCAAACAACTAACTAAAAGCGATCCTTTGTACACTCCCAATACTAATCGAATTACCTTAACAGAAATAGCAAATTCTAATAACAAAATAATTTATAAACCTTTATCCTTCATTAACTCAAATTTAAAATTAACAAACATTTTCAAGAAATATAATATAATCCCGCTTTTAAAATAAATAATATATTTTTTAAAATGTTATCCAATCACAAACCTAAAATTCCCAGTCTAGAAAAAAACGGGATATACTTAGTTAATTGTAGTAACTGTGAAGGGTTATACGTAGGGCAAACCGGGCGCGAACTTGGTAAACGTATCCAAGAACACAATTCTAAACCAAGCTCAACTTTATTTAAACATACTCTACAAACTGGACATAAAAAATTCGATAATCAACCACTACACTCGATTTTATTTTGACTTTTAATCTTGAGCATTTGTCGTTTACATATATTTATTTAAAATTTTAAATTCAAACTTCGACTTTCATGCGATATCGTTGGCCACGTTTTCTAAAAACCTGTTACACGTTTCCTTTATACGTTTCCACCAAAAACCACATTGATGTGCACGACATTTTTAATCTGTTTGTTCCGTTCATTTTACATTAAATTCGATTGATATTCTTTTTTTATTCTTACCTTATGATTTTTAATTCCATGTTTGTAACCTACCGTTTAAGATTTTCACCTTTCGACTGTAAGTTTTTACCTAATTAATTTTTTCCAGCCAATGTGATGTTCTATTATTACAATTCGCTGCAGTAGATCAAACACAAAAATATTACAAGTTGTATAATTACAAACACTACCACCACTTTTCTTGAAGATGGCCTCATACCTATAAAAAAAATTAAAATAAATCTAATCATACTATGAAAAAGTTTATTTAAATTAACATCCTACATTCATACAATATGTGTATTATTCTAATAAAAAAAGAAACAGGCATAAGCTCAGACGATACTATTTACAACCCCATTAGAATTGCAGCTGCATGTATCGGTTTTTGTACGGGAGCTGAAGCCTGTCTAACGCTCATCTCCCAAGTGTCCAATAACTGGGAGACTGAAAAATGTTTCGGAAGCTTCTTAATCCTAGCCAATAACACCGATTGAACTGCGGACAAGAATTCTGTGGCGTTATATTCGTGTGCTGCCATGTGACATTTTGGACTTGTCACCGGGTAATCTTCGGGAACCGTCAAGGATATTGGGGGGACGCACGGGAGGTGCTTGTCGTCCAACCAGCAAATCAATTGGATTGTTTTCGAACCGGACTGTTGGTTTGGATCCAGTGACACTTTGAAACGTTGGTCCAAACGAGCAATTTCTCCCTGAAGCACATCCGGGATTTCACTGGTCGGCTCTTCAATTTTCTTTCTTTTGAGTGGTGGAACCAACCTACCAAAAAAAGTGGTGTGGTCGATCAATTTTTAAAGTCCTAGATTTGTATAATTTACTTTATTTCTGGACCAAATAAGGCTTCTAATGTAGGGCCGAATGTTCGGTGTAAAGTGTGATTGATCACAGGTGAATGAACATTGTTGCTAAGCGCCTCGATCAACGGATTGAAAGCATGATGTTCTTTGAATGTTGTGGTAGTCATCGGTGGTACACTTCCATCACTTCGTTTGAAGTCTATCTTTTCTAGGACAACTTCACACTTTACCAAAGTGTCCAAGGGTAACCTCTGTGTTGGATTGAGTAGTATGTCGAGAAGTTTCTTCATTTTTGTCATTTTGTCATTGTCTGTAATACAAGTCTTTGTCCGTTAATTTTAAAACGATTTTGTAATACTTACTCTCGCCATCATTTCCAATTCTCTGGATCATCTTCCTCAGTGGATCAATATATTTACTCAGCTGTCTAACCTTATCTCTGTACGCTTGCTCGTCAGCCATAGCCATGGGACTAGGATTAGGCTGTCCAGGAGTGTTCAAGGAGCTACTGGGACTAGGAGCCATTCCCACCGATCTCTGACCCATCAGATTAATTTGGGAACCAGGGGACGGCGCCAACGCAGGCGATGCGACCATCTGATTGCTGGTGGGCGGTCCCGTCATACCGACTGGCGACTGCACAGACGGCGAAGGACTTTGACTCAAAAACTGTGTGGGAGTCGGATTTCTCGGAAAATTCGGATTTGGAGCGTTCATCATCGAAGGATCCCTTCCTTTCTGTTGTGGCATCAACTGACTCAACATGGGATTCTGCATCTGACCTCCCATTTGGTTGCCCATCTGATTTCCCATTTGGTTCCCCATCTGATTGGCCATCTGGTTCGCCATTTGATTTCCCATCTGGTTTTGCATTTGACCTCCCATTTGACCACCCATGCCCTGCTGCATAGCCGGGTTCATCTGGCCGGTCATTTGATTCTGTATCTGCCCTTGGATTTGTCCTTGAAGTGGATTTTGCACTTGACCCTGTAACTGATTGGTTAGGTTCTGCATTTGATTGGGCATCTGACCCATGTTGGCGTTGGCCATTTGACCACCCATCTGAGCGGACATTTGACCTCCCATTTGATTGCCCATTGGCCCTCCGTTTGGCGGCATTCCCATCCCTGGTGGTCTTTGTTGCATGACGTTCACCTATGGAACGTTTTTTTTTTTTTTAATTTTCACGCTTCAGCCATTCCTCATTCATCCGAATACCTGCATGTTCCTCTGTATGACCATCGGAGTTTCAGGCCCACGCTGGTTCAGTGACTGCAGCAGGTTCGTGGCGGGCGAAGGCATCGGTTGTTGGGGCCCCGCGACCATTTGCCCGGCCTGTGCCATGCCCATCATCTGATTATTGCGGGACCCTTGGCTCGCTAAATTTTGAAGAGCATTAATAGGATCAGGCATTCCTGGTCCCGCTGGCCCCCCGCCGGGACCGTTCATACCAGCACCCTTCTTCGTATCTATATGACGTTCAGTTATACCAATATAAGCAGTATTCGCATGTGATCACCGATCGTTTTTTTTTTGTAATTGAGTGTGTATTTTGCGTGTTTTTGGGTTGGTTTCGAACAACAGGCAGTTCAGCTAGGGGGTGCGCTTGAAAACGGGGATTCTCCATTGTTCGTTGCTGTTATTATGAAAATATTAATCGCAGAATAGAAAATCCCTTTTTTGTAAATGGCACATTTGGTATGCCTGCTATATACAAAATAAGCCCCTACGGAGGACAACTGGGATACCCAAATTCTACTTACGTACACATATTATAAGCTACATATATTTTAAATACCATGCCAGCAAACGTTAAGAATGGACTCGTCTTGTCTTTGAATAAATAATCTTCCATAAAACCACTTAATTAAGCATTTAATTAAATTCCGGTGATCCTTAGATTTTGGTTGTTGCTAGACATCCAGTTGTTGTCCAAGTATTATACATCTTGACCTATTTGGTGATTTGGAATGTTTGTAATGTATGTGTTAATAAGCGAAAATATGTGAAAATACGCAATAAAAGCACAACATTTTTATGATATAACATTATAATAGATTTAGGATACATTTTATAGTCAATTTTGATTTTAGACAAGGTAATTCCATTCTTAATTGACATTGTAAATTGCACAAGACGGATGAAGGAAGAAGAATTGATATCATTTGTCGTGCTTACTCATCTCACGAACGTGCAGTATTAATCGTGCCACGAAGCCCAAATATTCCTCTCTGGTCTTCGCTTTTTGGAAAACATGATTTTCCATCTCGATACTGTTGCGACTGGTTGCCATACCGGATTGCCGAATGGCTTCGTCACTAACAAAAGTGAAAAGATATTATCATAAAAATATATAGTAGGATGTTTCGGGCATTGTTGTTACATTGATTGCTATTTGAGCAAAATAGTTGTCGTTTGAATTTGACAATTTCCCCTGAAGATGGACAGCAATGTCCCAAACATACAAGTAAAAAAAAAGTAAAAATAAAACAGTACCCACGGAGTACAATCTTTGCTTACACACAAAATAGTATAGTATATTGCATTACATAATCAAAGCTTGCATATAATCAAATAGGTAATAATTCAAAATTATTTGTATTATTATTTGTAAATAATTTTTTTAAACATTCCTCAAAAGTAAATCAAAGCCTTTGCATCAAATAGAACTAATGCCCACTTCAAAATTGTTTGAATTGTCGAAAAGATTTGTAAATAAAGTTTTTAAACATTAGTCAAAATTAAATCAAAGCCTTCACATCAAATAGAACTAATGCCTATTTCAAAATGGCTTGAATTGTATAAAATATTTGTAAATACAGTTTTTAAACCTTCGTCAGAATTAAATCATCACCTTCTCATCAAATAGAACTAATGCCCACTTCAAAATGGCTTTAATCGTCGAAAAGATTTGTAAATAAGGTATTTAAACTTTCGTCAAAATTAAATCAAAGCCCTCTCATCAAATAGAACTAATGCCCAATTTAAAATGGCTTGAATTGTCGAAAAGATTTGTAAATAAAGTTTTTAAACATTAGTGTAAATTAAATGAAAGCTCTCTCATGAAATAGAACTAATGACCACTTCAAATGACTTGAATTGTCAAAAAGATTTCTAAATAAAGTTTTTAAACTTTCGCCAAAATTAAATCAAAACCTTCTCATCAAATAGAATTAATGCCCTCTTCAAAATGGCTTGAATTGTCAAAAAGATTTGTAAATAAAGTTTCTCTAAAATTCAAAGCCTTCTCCATTTATTACATAACTTGTAATTTATTCGTTGCCAGTTTCAGTTTTTGTACCTTCTCCAGAAGATTTTTAGCAATAATTCAGAAATTGAAAATTATTGTATACATTTATTTGGTATACAATAATTTTGTATACCAAACATCTTGTGGTATACAAAAGATACCACAAGTTTTGTTTACCAAAAAATGTTTGTATACCAAACATATTTTGGTATACAAAAAGTTTTTGTATACCATCTTTGGTATACAAAAATTAATTAATTAATTAAAAAGTTGTTGCATTCTTATTTAACATTTTCTTTGTGCCTTCTTTATCATAAAGTTACGTAAAGTGCGGACAAAAATCATGATTCATAACATTCACAGGAACAATAATCCACCACAATTTTCAACTTGAAAGTAACGAAAAATGACTTGAATTGCCAAAAAGATTTGCAAAAGTTTTTAAACTTTCGCCAAAATTAAATCAAAGCCTTCTCATCAAATAGAACTAACGCCCACTTCAAAATGGCTTGAATTGCCAAAAAGATTTGCAAATAAACTTTTTATACTTTCGTCAAAATTAAATCAAACCCTCGCATCAAATAGAACTAATTAATGCCCACTTCAAAACGGTTTGAATTGTCAAAAATATTTGTAACTAGTTTTTAAACTTCCGTCAAAATTAAATCAAAGCCATCTCATTAAATAGACAGTAATGCTCACTTCAAAATGGCTTGAATTGTCGAAAAGATTTGTACATATATAAAAATGTTAAACAGTAGTCAAAATTAAATCAAAGCCTTCTCATTAAATAGAACTAATGCCCACTTCAAAATGGCTGAAATTGCAGAAAAGATTTGTAAATAAAGTTTTTAAACTTTCGTCAAAATTAAATCAAAGCTTTCTCATCAAATAGAACTAACGCCCACTTCAAAATGGCTTGAATTGCCAAAAAGATTTGCAAATAAACTTTTTACACTTTCGTCAAAATTAAATCAAACCCTTGCATCAAATAGAACTAATTAATGCCCACTTCAAAACGGCTTGAATTGTCAAAAACATTTGTAACTAGTTTTTAAACTGCCGTCAAAATTAAATCAAAGCCATCTCATTAAATAGTTAGTAGTGCTCACTTCAAAATGGCTTGAATTGTCGAAAAGATTTGTAAATAAAATTTTTAAACTTTCGTCAAAATTAAATCAAAGCCCTCTCATGAAATAGAACTAATGCCCACTTAAAAATGGCTTGAATTGTCAAAAAGATTTGTAAATAAAGTATCTCTAAAATTCAAAGTCTTCTCCATATACTACACAACTTGTAATGTATTCTCTGCCAGTTTCAGTTTTTGTATTATCTTCAGACGATTTTTAGCAATAATTTAGAAACTGAAAATTTTTGTATACACCTGTTTGGTATACAATAATTTTGTATACCAAACATCTTTTGGTATATAAAAGATGTTTGTACATACCAAAGATGGTATGTACAAACTTTGGTATACAAAAGTAATTATTTAATTAATTAAAAAGTTGTAGCATTTTTATGTAACGTTTTCTTTGCGCCTTCTTTATCATAAAGTTACGTAAAGTGCGGACAAACATCATGATTCATAACATTCACAGGAACAATAATTTACGTTCCACCACAATTTTCAACTTGAAAGTAACGAAAACTTCTTACATTTTGGAGACGACATTTTGTCTAAATGACGGTGTCCGCCATTGGGTTTCATCGGCCATTTCGTGATAATGGTAAACAGGCAAAAAATAACAACGGCGGGTGTTGTGCAATTAAAAATCGACCACTTTCACAGGATAAACCACAAACATCAAACATTCGACGCGGACGTCACATTACGCTGTCCTTGACGTTTCCAGCGCTTGCGCATTTTGAAGAAACTACAAGAAGTATGTGGTTACTTTAATAGATGGCAGCACCGTATTAATATATTGATTTCTATCAAATTAGAACTGTTAATTAATAAATATTTATTATTCTGTATTCATTGTTTATTATTAATTGATTCGTATTAATCGATATTGAAATTAACACGTATAAAACGAACAAAGAAAATTTAAAATTCGAATTATTCCTACAGTTAAAATTTCTAAGCACAGATGGCGCTACAACTAAAGATTGTAAACAAACAGAAATGAGTGTGTTGAGGTTATCTGTAGAGCTGCATTCTTACGAAAATAATCTATAAAACGCGAATAATTCGTGTTATATTAATGTGCTTTCATTTAGTTTACATTTTCCTGCCTACCACGTACATCTATTTCACAAATTCTTGAAATGGCAGCTGTTATTAGGGTAAAACGTCGCTTAGACGAAGAACCCCTTAACACCTTAATATTAAACTGCAAAAAGCGAAAAACCGAAGAGGATAAGGCGGACCAACCGATTTCCACCGTTGTTAAATTAGCGGCGACATTAGAAAATCCGGTGAGTAAAGTGTCCAGATTTCTAACCTCACATTTGTAACTGAACTTTTAACAAAGGATGAAGACATCTTAAAACACGTGAAGAAGCCGACGAAAGATGCCATCGAGGAGCAGTATAAGAAACACGTGATAGACATACACGAGAAATTGAGAGCCGAAAATCAGCTTGCGTTAAAAAATAACCGGTATAAAGTAGTCAATTTACGGAGGTTTGATGACGAAAGCGTTGAAGATCGTAAAGACGTTACCGTGGTGGACATCGAAGCAGAGGAGAAAGAGAACGCAAAACCTAGTTTGGGGAAACCAGAATATGTCTACGATTTGTATTATACGAATTCGGAAGGATTTACAGATGTTGATTTTGGAGATATGATGTAAGATTTATGTTATCTTTTTCCCAATTGTACTTAGTTATGTTATTGAAAACTTTAAATAACTTTCAATGTTATTCAAAACTTAAAAGTTATTCAAAAACGTTCAATGTTATTCAAAACTTTAAATAACTATCAATGCTATTCAAAACCTGAAAGTTATTCAAAACTTTGAATGTTATTCAAACTTTTGTATAACTTTAATAATACTTGTAAAACTTTATTTTTGAATTCTGTTCCGTTATCGCTTATGATTTCATGATTTTATTATTCAAAATTTTCTAAAGTAATCTGTTAATTTATTGACAATGGTTACTGCATTTTATCTTTTACACAATATGCTTGAGCAAATTTGAAAAATTTGTTATTGTAAGGAAGTTAGCATTATCTATTTCAAATAGATCAATATGCAATATTTGCATTAGTTCAGTGGGTTTTGGTGTTATTTGTAATGGTGCTCTAATACAACCCATTAGAGCACCATTCACAGCACCTTTCATATTTGGATTTTTGACATATTTCTCAATTTTCTGTGTATTTGGCTACCATTTGTTGTAAATTTTTCCATGAGTAATTCCTTTTTATCTGCTCGATTGTTTCACATATTCCTGTATGATTTCATTCCATATCCAAAGACCACATTTGAGATTAATATTTTTTATAAAAATATTAATTAATTTAACTTTGTATGTTTTTAATTTTTGATTTAACGGCTCCAGTATTCTTTTCCGTTTAGAGTATTACCTTGGCACGAACAGCTAGTGTACGGTTCGTCCCGCGATAACGGTCTTCAAGCAGAAGAAGCCGAAACTGACGATTCCGATTCGAACGCGGAGAACAATTGGCGCAACGACTATCCGGACGAGATGGACGACATCACCGAAGACGACATTCTCGACGCCGTTCGCGATATGGACATTAACGGCGATCGGGAGCTATCCAGCGACGGCGAAGACGAAGGTTATGTCTACGGGATAGATAACGAGGCGGCGGGATTCGAAGAAGACATAGACCCCACGGACGTTAGGCGCTACGGGGAAATGTACGCAAGGTTTAAAGCGCGAGTTAAAACGAGCGAGCAGCTGGGCGGAGCGAGAGATCTCTGGAACTATGAGGATTACGAGGATTACGAAAATTGATGAAGAGTCTGTTATGTATGATATATAGGTATATAAATTTTTATTAATTATTCGTGAAGTATGATAATAAAATTGTGTAAATAAGATATGTATGCTATAAGTTTTTTTATCAGTACCTGATAGACTGAGCTCCCTCGGTTCAAAAAACAAAATATTTTTAGTCCCTTTTCACATTTTTCTACCTTAATAACTCAAACTATCTTTACAGCAAACTAACAGCCTTTATCAATTTTTATTTTACGTTGGAATTTTTATTTTAGATGGAATTTTTAACATATTTAAACATTGTTAGTCCCTTTTCGTATTATAATACTGATGACGTCATCGTGCGGTCAATGGTCAAACTATCGTGTTACAGCAAAGTTTAACAGAATTTATCTATTTTATTTATTTGCGAAGTTATGACCACTATCAAATTGATTCTTCAAATTCAAATTTGTAAAATTCTCGGCAAAATCATAATCCTGCAAACCTCTGTCAAATCCTTAGAGCCATTTCGAAAAAGTCCCGGACAAATATACAAATATGTATAAATATTCAGGTGCACTTGAGCACTCAAGTATTCAGTGAGTGAAGAAGAGGTTTAGGAAAATCTCATAAAAGGAAGAAAAAGAAGAACACTTTCCAAATGCAATGCTTGTGGAGGCATAGTCATTTAAATGCCCAAATAGGCCAATTAAACCTATCAAAGGAATTCCAAATATACCTACAAATTAGATCTCTGAGAACAGCTGTGAAGTTAACACTTTGTGGTGAAATGTAAAACTAACAGACCGAGCTAGTTTCGTTCTATAATAAGCAAAAACTCATTTTTACCCTATCTCAATCAATTTCCCGCGGGTAAAACACAAAAAAATACTTTTGTTACCATGTGCGGTTACTTTGGAACACGCTTTTTTAAGACTGTTTCGCTGCCCGGCGATAGATCCCGCCGGCAGTTCTGTATCGATCTTAAAGGGTATCGATCTTAAGATTAGGTATTTCACAGTTGAGTTCCAAAATGGGGGTGGACTTCAGAATAACCCTATGTTACAAGTATATTGTGTTATTCAGCATTGTTCGTAGGCATTACTAATGAAAACTACAATACATTTACCTCAAAGCAGCGTTTATGTTTACAATTTATGTACACAATACTTATGGTTACAACTTCATTTAATTATTTAAAAACGTTAGCACAATTATCATTAAAACTTTTGTCAAATGAATTCTTCTGAACTTCTAGATTTACGCTGCAGATGTTTCCATTATAAGTTTTCTGTTTCCATCTGCTTCCTCTTTCCTTCAACAGCTCGCAAAACATTGGAGACGGTTGCCAATTTACGTCTGGTACTACGCCTAGGGTTTACTTGAAGCTCGATGGTCAGCTCTTTCTTACACTCTTCCAAGCTTGTTTCCGATCTTCTCAACTGCCTTACAACTTGTCGCTTCGTTGGCTCCTTGCATTTCTTTGTTTTGCTTGTTCCGCCAAACTGTAGTAAACCGTTAAAACACATGTCGTCCGGATAAAACTTGAAAATCGTAGAGTATCACCGACACCGTACACCTTTGCAGAGCAAACTGCAACTGCGTTTAGTTGAGGTTTAGTTGACATATAAGTACTAAAGCAAATGCATCGGCAACTAGAAGGAAATTTACGGCAACTTTAGCCGCTGCTGATTGCAAACCTAAGCATTTCCTTTCATAACTTCCTAGATTAAAAGCTCTGTTCAGTTGGTAACGCAATACGATAGACATGTGTGTGTATTCTAATCATTGTTGTTTGTTTGAACGTTAGTGTTTTATACTTTTCACGATATTGTTCGCGGAAATTAAGGACCTGCCATTTGTAATAATATACAGCTTCTTGTCTTTATGTTGATATTTTATTAAAAGTGCACCGTTCTTTTTTTACCTGAATATTCTTGTAGGTGAAGTTGAGAAGAAATTATATTTTCGTTAATTTACATTGTTAATTAGAGTGGGTTAAAAGGCACTATAGATTTTTGGATACAGGTTCTGTATTTTATTATGAAGGTCATTTACGCATCTCCTAAATTTTGTTGTTGTTATTACGGACTGGCCATTTGAAGGCATCCAAATTCTGCCGGATAGATGAAAACAGCTGCGTGGGCCACATACTTCTGCAAGTGTCCCAAGAAGGACAACCCGCAGTATATGACCTGCCCAGAATGAGCATACCGGAATATCCCCTTAATACTAACTCTCCTTTAATACTTCTTATATCTCAGATCTTCAACGTTCGGTTCAAATGCGTCCGATCGCTCAAAATCGTATTTAAAGAGCCCTTCTTCATCGCCTCATCTCCCAGCTCTGTATGGTTCCCTGTCACCATGGCTCTGTATCCGTTCTCCCCCAATAACGGCACGATATCCCTCTCGAGCTCTCTAAGGTCAGGAGGTACATCACTCTTTATTACTTCGTTATTTACCTACTGCGTTAACCTCCTCAAATATAACATGTTCAAGGCGACGCACACCTTACGATAAGCTTCCCACTGCTGAAAAACTAATTCAAAACGTGTTAAAAAATTATCATATAACACTTACTTATGGAAACGTCGAGGTAACATTAGCAATTTCACCATTTTACGGAGTACTGATGAACCTTCAGTTGATTTGACGTTCATTTTGATTCATTAAAGAGTGTGAAGCGATAAACAAGAAGTACCTATTAATTCAGTTAATTTTAGAACTTTCTCAGGCATTTCTTATAACATAACGCAACAAACCGTCCATATTATGTAAATAATAACAATTATAAATACATTGAAGGAGTCTGCATCTAGTGGATCCTAGTGAAGCCAGAAAATTGATCATCACAACAGCGTTTGGGAAAGAAAACTGTATTAGGTGTAATGCTTTATTTTACGTGAAAAGAAACTATAGACATTCTCTGGACGATGGCGCTCAGTATTTTGAAACATCGTCATATATTTCTACATAAGTATTACAAATGGGAACGAGAAATAAAACAAACATAAGTAAAGAAAAGCTTTGTTGGGGAATTATTTTATTCAGAATACTTTTGTTTTGTGCCACAATCCTAATATCCTTGTTAAATATTTATTTGCCCAAAGTGGCACCGTTTGAGATCGGGGGTTAGGTGAGAGAAAGTCGTGTGAGTGATCCACGCCCACTCAGTTTGTTTTATAATTTGTATTGTAGCAGGTATATCACAAGGCAACAATAGATACGTGTCCTAGCCCTCTTAGAGTTTATTTCAGCAAAAAATGTTTCAAATAATAGTTACTGTACTACAAAACGACGTTATATATATATATATATATATATAGTGTCCCATTTCTTCTAAACACTACGCAACTTCAGTTTTTTAAATCGAACACCCTGTATATTATTACATTTTTAAATTCGTTGTGGAATTTATGGTCGATTTTATTCAACATACAGATGTTCAAAGTCGCACCGTTTAGAAGTTATTGCAGATTTAAAGTAAAAAAATACATTTGGTTAATGTAGAGGTTAGTATGTAAGCCCTACTTCCCTTACAGTTTATTTCAACGTAAAGTATTTCAAAAAATGTAAACGTAAAGTATTCCAATTACTTACAAGGGAAGTGTCACAAGTGTCACACACCGATTTCGATGCAATTTGGTACAGCGAAAGAATGGATAAAAATAAGGTTTACGTATGTTTTTATACGTGCCCTAAAAGCCCCTCGGGCGAGTAATAAGGGTTGCAAATTGAGAGAATTTGTTTTATTCCCTTGCATTTTGAAAACGAAAACTGTTATCGAAATGCGGTAAATGCAAACTGATATTCATTTTTGAAGACCTTTCTTTTGATATATCACACATATACTAGCAGGTTAAAAGGGGTAAAGTACCCCTAGTTTTTTTGGAATAATTTAAAAACAACTGCATCGATTTTGGCGGCGTTAAGTATACGTATAATACGTTTAAAAATATTAGTTAGTGTTTTTTCCTATTCTCCGCAGACCACTCCGGCGAAGTTCCAGGGAATATTATGTACCCTCTTTGCGTAAGAATAAAATGATAAAACTGTTAGGCACTGAGAAAACAGTTTGAAGAAAAACCGTAAATTAGTCACACAATAAGATGTTTGTGGTAAAATAAGGCATTCACGACATTTAGGGGTGGTTGGGGTTAACTATCCC